>CM076574.1:99738419-99919597 GCA_034641835.2 Pinus albicaulis | reverse complement strand
CCCAGTGTCTAGCATTATAGAGAGAAGGTTGAAGCCCAAACTCCATTGGGATGGAGAACGATATCATAGAACTACAAGCAAGTGTAGCACAGGAGACTTGAGTTAGAGGTGAGTAATGTCGTTGTAATGTGCAAGGGCATGGCCTATACATGGTTTCGTTTTGTGGCTAACCCTGCAACATTTTTCATTATGGTCGCAGCTTGGGCAATGAGCATCTAGTGCATTGAACAACCCACAATTTTCATCTGTCATGGCCTTCAACAGATGCATAATATAAATGTTTCTCAAAATTCCTTCCAATTCTAAAAAATATACATGGCCCTTACTCCAGATAAACGGTTCCTATTATTGAAATCTTCTCACATTCTCTATCCAACTCTTTGACTCTGTAAAGTAGGATATATCCCCTAACTTCAAATAATGGATGCGACGATCGAAGTGTACCTAAAAACTGCCATGGTGATTTGATGTGAGTTATGCAAGAAATCTTTGGCAATTAATATTCAACGTGAGTGAATAGTTCAAGCACCATATTTCAAAGATATCATGACCTTACACCAAACAAAGAGGAGATCACCAATATTGTTTTTGGTCATGAGGGCTAGTTGTAGATACATCAAATATTCTTCTTTACTGTATAGTATTTTATTTTGCATACCAATCTTACAACAATATTTCAAAGTATTTATTTCATAAGTTTTATCATAAATTCTCTAGTCAAAATCCAATGGGTTTAAACATTATGTATTATTATTAAAATAATAGTTAAGAAATAATATGTTGTCTCTGTTTTTAGTCTATGAAAAGGAAAATGAATAATTCTTAAACTATTTATCAATAGTCGAAACGGGAAAATTATACTGCAATTTATATTAGTTTTAAGGAAAGTGCATCCTAAATTATATAAGGCAAATGAATCCTAAAATAGGTAAGGTAAGTGCAGGCTAGAATAGGTAGTGGACACGTGAGCTTTTTGTTTTTCAAAATAAGCCAATGTTCATAGAAATTATTGTGCTTATTGACCATCTTGTAAACGAAAATCTTAAATTTATATGAAATTAACAATATAATTTCATCTAAATGATTTTCTATAATTTTGATGCAGAGATGTTTATTTATATAGAACATCAATACCATTTTCATGGTCTATAGATTTTAGCATTTTATTCCAAATTTGTATTAATGATTCCATCCTTGCTAATATTAAATTATTTTTCATTAAAAATTTCCATAATAATACATATTTTTTTTCAATGTAATTAGTGTAAAATATCACATTTACAAAGACAATTATATAAGAATTCCCTATTTTGGTTTGCATGTTAATGGACAAGTAATGGATTTTAGGGAGTGCTTGAACTTACTAATAAAATTTATATAAATATACTTATAACTATTGCTCAATCAAAAAAATTGAGATGGAAAAACCCTTAACCTAGTTTTAATGTAAATGTCGAAATTTCATTTTTTTCGAACAGTAATAAACTAAAACTATTAACTAATCACCAAACAGATCTAAGGTTAACAACCACAATATATATTTCTTCAAATTATTTAAAATTAATGTGTAGACCTTAAATATAATATCAAAGCATGGTGATGAAGCTCTAAACAAAAACTAAAACTAAAAAGTCACTACCACCTCTTTTTACTAATACTCACAACCATCATTGCTTGTCTAACATTCCTTTCTAAACATTATTTATACATGAGGATGGAAAGTCATGAATCCTAAATAGATAAATTCCTTCTCTACAATCTTGGAGGATGTTTATATCAACTCCCTTGATGTATAAATCTTATCCAAAATATATGCCAAACTAGTAGTATCATTTTGATTACATGCTTAAAATATCATATTTTCCTTCTATGTATAGAAATAAATATAGAGCTATTATAATAATATTTCCTAATCTAGAGCTTAAGGAATTTTAAACTCAACATGTGATGTTATTACATCATATTCCCGGGGAACGAAAAGACATGTTCAAGAACATTGTTTCTAGAGATTCAACACTTGTACCATACTTGGAAACCTCCAAGCGGTGTCTTCAAATGGTTGAATCTTATACTTGATCAATTATTGGAAATAATCCTTGTCTCTAGTCCTTTTTACTACCTTTTTGTTTAATATTCAATCAATTTTCTTTTCTGGTGTCAGAAGTAGTTGCTTCTCTAATTCACTTGTTATAATTTCTTGACATGCGCATCTGTTTAAATATCTACTAGTTCCTTAAAGGGGTATGAATCTGAAACATTGAATATTACAAAAATTCCAATATTGATGTGAAGTTATATTTCATGAGTATTTGAGGTGAATTTCTTCAATGCTTTGCATGGTACAATATTCTTATGTTTTAGTTTATTAAACTCCCCTTTATGAAACATTTCCTTCCAAATATGTATCATAATTGAATCCTTGACTTCAAAATCCACTTGTCTTCTCTTCAAGTCTACCCTTGGTTCATACTTACTACTATTTTCTTGTAACTATTAGCAATATATGTATACTAACTACAATATCTTCACCACCAACACCTCTAGTTTCCCGTGTTCCAATATTTCTTCACACATAAATTCCCCTTGGGTGCATTCCACATAAAATTTGGAATTTTTTTAATCACATACTTATGTTGGGTGAATCATTATATGGAAACTCTATCTGTACAAGTACCTAATCCCATTGCTTGGGATGATCACTTACCGAAATTATCAAGGTATTTCCCTATAAGTATATGCATGACGAAAATTAGGGCAATGAGAGACGTTAGGTACGGAGATAACATTAAATTAGCTGAGAGATTTGTGGAGATATTTATGGATATATTGAGGAGATAGCATTGGACATGGTTAAAAAAGTTAATGATATTTGAAATTTTTTTATTTCCATCTCAATTCTATATTCCTAAGCCTCATTTTTTAGTTTATATAAGAGATATTTTTGCATTAATATAAGAGAGAGTGATGAATTCTTATTGTATTTAATACATTATAAAATTTCATGGAATTTCATGGATATTATTGTTCTTATACAAGATAATATGTGTGTATATTTTTTTATGGCTACCCATATTACCAACCATTGGTATTAGAGAAAGGTTGTTATCGTTGGCTCCATATGAGAGATGCTCGAATGCTATTTATGTTTCAATCCATTTTTGTGAGGGCATCTAGAAAGGGGTAACCAAGAAAGACATGTAGCTATTAAAGGAAAGAAAAGGTTTAGTGCTAATGTGGTTGTTATGGCAAGGAAAATGGGGAAACTATGTTCTTGTTTGTGATAAAATATCATCATTAGTGTGGTTTCTGGTGATTTAGAGATTAAAAAATGTACTATAAGAGCTAGTTAGAATTTGTGCAAACAAATTGATTTAACACATTTCATGTTGTGGGTAATAACATTGGACATGCACAAAAACAAAAAACAAAAAACAAAAAACAAAACACATTGTGTTTCAAATCATGCAATAGTAGTTTTAAGTGTGAGCACATCATGTTTGAAAGGATTTTTTGTGCTCGCTACTTCAATAGAAATATATGACCCTTGCCTATTGTTCACTTGCTACGTGGATTTATTCATGTAAGGAGTAATGTGAAGCTTATTGGATGATTTACCAAATAATATCATACTAGATTCTGACTTATTAACAAATTGTTTGAACATATTCACTATATCGTTTCAATAACAACAATTTTCAATCAATCAACTAATGATTGCTTTCACGATCTTTAGGTTTTGATCATTCTCGAAGCTTTAAAATCTATTGTATTGAGCCTATGAACAACCTGTACTCTAGGGAGTTGTGTGAAGGATAAGTTTCACTTGTTTCTATTGTTGTAAATGGAAGAGTAAAGAGAAAGCGTCAATTCACTCTATTATCATTGATTGAAGTCATACATATAGAGAAAAATTGATATGTGGTTTCTTTGTTACAATGTTAGAGAATTTTTATTATTAGCACTGATCAAGATGGAGTAGCGAGGAAGGAAGTCCACACTGTCAGGGGATTTTTCAGCAAAGACATGTAAATAGGGTAATTTTATGCAAGACTTCTTGTTCCCTTCCCATCATTGTTGGGAAATATATGGGCATTTCATGATTTTCGACTGGCCCCCATTTGAATTTGAATTGTCATCGCCAAATTAGAAGAGGCATGTATACTATATGGTGCATAAACACTACCTATAAAAAGGAAGTCAACCGAGTTGTGTGAAGGACTCATTTTCCATGGAGGAAGATACCCATAAGTAGAAGTAGTCTAAGATGCTCTTGATTCTTTGGAGGAGGAGATTAAATTTTTTGGCCTTAGGATTTGATCCATTTTACAGAAATTGAAATGTTATGAAATAGTCCCCAATAACTGTGATCCTCCAGATGCCTCTTTCCTTAGCTAATTGAAGGCCTAACATGAGCTCATACATCTCATCCATGTTATTTGTTTCTTTATGAAGACATCGGGAAAACTTAATTTTATGTTGCTCAATCGGATCCCAAAGGATCCCCCCTCCTCCTACCACCCCTAAATTTTGTTTTGAGACTCGATCAAAGAAGATAATCCAATTGTTTTTTGAGTCCTCCCATCATTCAAAGCCAATGTCTGAAAGGCAAAGCGTCCATCTTGGGCTCAGGTGACAATAAGGGCGAGAAGGGAAGGGAAGGCGACTCAGTGGATCAATCAAAGAATCAAACCAAAAGTTCTCGTGATAGTGAAGATATGTGTCACACTCTTGAGATTTAAATATGTTATTCTTAACATAAAGGGATAGTGATTTAAGGGTAGAGGAACAAGAAGTAATGGAAGAATTCTTGAAAATAACAATATTTCAAGAGAGCCATATCTTCTAGCAATATGTGTTTTGGAAGGGAGACCCAAAACCATCTAAAATAGGGATTTATAGTGATGGATCCCTCACATTTATTTTCAATTTGGAGAAACAATTATTCACTTATGATGGGAATTATATGGAAGGGAACAAGGGGCCTAAGGCAATGGACCAAAATTGGGAGGAAAAAGGGCACCAAAGGAAAAGGTGAGGGGAGGATTCTTCATCATGGTTACATAAGGGGCATCCTAAAGGATCATAAATTCCTTTTTTTTTTATAGATTCTAATAGGTGAGGATTTTTTTGTGAGAGAGCAACCAACAAAAGGAATTAATATCGGGGATGAAATTATTAAACCATATCCTTTTGCATACTTGGGAGGGGATTTAATGTAAGAATAGAAGTTCCTCATACCCTGCCTTCACATAGTACTTGTGCGATTTCCATCTCAAGTGATCCTCAACCTCTTAGATTCATGGAGAGAATCTAACCAAGCTTTCTTTCAAATTAACAATGAGCTTGTGCATATTAGGAGGGATATTCACCAACATCCAACAAGACAAAAATCTTAAGTTATCCCATTTTGATAGTTGGCCTACTGTGTTGATTCTAAGAATTGACAAATGATGTTGGATTGACCTCAAATCAATGCCTAAGTGTAGGGGAGGCTAGTTCAAGATTGAGTTTGTCCAAATGTTAATGTGGGTTCCATTTAAAGGAGTATAATTGATGTGTTTCCCTATAAAAAAATAAGAGGATGGAATTAACTTCCATATTGGAGAGGATAACCAATAGGGCAGTGAGCTTGAACTATTAGCTTCATCTATTT
The DNA here is from genome assembly GCA_034641835.2 of Pinus albicaulis. NCBI lineage: Eukaryota > Viridiplantae > Streptophyta > Pinopsida > Pinales > Pinaceae > Pinus > Pinus albicaulis. Next base: position 99,913,944 of record CM076574.1, on the reverse strand, counting down.
TGTTATTGGCAATTACAACACGATCCTACAAGTAATCCGGATTGGATCTTCATTGTCAGGCCAATTGGTTCTGATTCTTTGATTCACTAAAGCAGGATCACTAATTCCTAGGCCTCCGTGTGCAATGGGTGCGCGAATAGTAGTCCATTTAACCAAGTGAAACTTATTTGCAGTATAATTTCTTCCCTTCAAAATACACTATTATGCAACTGGCTCACAAAATAGAAGAAAAGATAGATCAATGCTTTATAAATCAACCTCTTCGAGGGGGAAACCTCCTTTAAATTAAATAAATGAACTATTCTTAGATGACACAGATGAAAAAACCTCATTTCTATATATAGGTGTCCATGGGGTCATAATATAATCCTAGCCAACCTAACAACAATAATGTAAGGGCACAACAATAACAATAGTGGGCTTTTATGGGGCACAATAATAGCTATATGGGGACTAAAGGGGTACACCAACAACAATAAGGGGGCTACACTAACAACAATAAGGGACTACACTAGTAATATAGGGACCTAACATGCCCCTCTCCTTCAAAAACATGTTGTCCTCAATGCTTGTGTAGTTATGGATGCTTCTGTATAAAATTATCATCCTCTCATGTGGAATATTCAATGGGTAAGTTCTTCCAATTGATTAGATTCTATGCAGTTGATCGATTTCGTAGTTGTCGAGTTCTTATTTCCATGACTGCTTCATATTCCAATATGATTTTTCCTTCCTCATCAAGTTCTGGAAATATTGTTGTGACTAGAATTTTGTCACCTATAACCTTATTTAAGCATGAAACATGGAAAACTGGGTGCACTCAGGAAGATGTAGGAAGCTCCAATTTGTATGCCACAATACCAATATTTTGCAACACCTTGTAAGGACCATATTTCTTTCACAATAATTTATTATCCTTCTTAGCTTGGTTGAGGGACATTTGTTTGTATGGTTGTATCCGTAAAAATACTGAGTCGCCTACATCAAAAAATATCTCGCTGCGATGTTGATATGCATGTTGTTTCATTCGATTCCGTGCCAAATTTAGGTTATCCTTTAAGAGTTGGAAAACTTCTTGTTGATGCTCGATGTGATCTTCCACTGATTGAACCTTGGATTTTTATCTTAAAAATGATGTGATAAACAGTGGATGATATCCATAAAGTGCCATAATTGGTGTCATTTTTGCTGCAGTGTGGAAGGAAGCGTTATACCACCATTCAGCCAGAGGTAACCACTTGACCCATTGTGTTTGTTTATTAGATACAAAGAAACGAAGTTATCTTTCCAAACATTTTTTCACCATCTCAATTTTCCCATCGGATTAAGGATGATAAGATGAGCTATGAGCTAGTTGAGTACCCAAACAAGAAGATAATTCTGCCCAATAATTTCCAGTGAAAATGGGATCTCTGTCACTTACAATAATCTTTGGGTTTCCATGTAGTCTTTAAATTGTTTCCATAAATGAAGTAGAAATTTTACTCACTTTAAATGGATGAGATAATGCACAAAAGTGTGCATACTTGGTAAGTATATCAACTACCACCATGATGAAACTCTTTCCTTCAGACTTAGGTAAAACTGTCATAAAATTCATTGAAACCTCTTCCCAAATTTGACTTGGAATGGATAAAGGTTGTAGCTGACCTGGGGTCTTAATTGTCTCAACTTTATTTTGCTGGAAAACCAAACATTTCGCCACAAAATTTTGAATATTAGATTTAAGGCCATCCCAAAAAAATTATTTCTTCACCCTCTGGTAAGTTTTAAAAAATCCTCAGTGTCCTCCTAAGGGAGAGGTGTGCAATTCCAAAATAGTATTTTGTTTTAGTTGAGAATTCTTACAAAGATATAAGCGATCGTTGTACCATAAGGAATCATTTTTCCAAGTAAATGTATCAGATGTACTGGATCTTGCTGCAACTTTTGAATAAGTTTCCATACTTCTTCTTCATTCATCCATTCCTCTCTTTCTTCGGTCATCCAATCTAGTTGGATAATATAAATTTCACAAAGAAATGCTTCCACATCCTCGTCCTTTTTTGAGAGTGCATATGAAACAACATTTAGCTTCCCTTTTTTGTAGATGATTTCAAAGTCATAATCCAATATCTTCGTGACCCATTTTTTCTACTCTTCTGAAGATAGTATTTGTTCCAAAAAGTATTTAAGACTATCATGATCAAGTTTTACCTTGAAGTGTCTTCCCATTAGGCAAGGTCGCCATTTCTTTGGTGCATGTAGTATTTCCAACATTTCCTTCTCATAAATATCTTTTTGTAAATACTTTCCTTTGATTGGACGACTTTCAAAAGCAATGGGTCTTCCTTATTCCATTAAAACAACACCAATTCCATTTCCTGAGGCATAACATTCCATAATAAAGGTTTTTGTGAAGTCTGGTGTAGCTAATACAGGTGCTTGGCACATTTCCTCTTTAAGATGTTCAAAGGCCTTAGTTGCTTTAGGGGTCCATGAAAATGCATATTTCTTCAATAATGTTGTTAGAGGTGCTACCATTATCCCATAAATCTTAAAAAACTTGCAATAATACCCTGTTAACCCGAGAAATCCTCGCACCCACTTTATGGTTTTGGGGACTTTTCATTCCTTAATGGCTTTAATTTTGTTAGGGTCTACCTTAACACCCTCTTGAGATACAATATGACCTAGATATTCCACCTCTTGTACTCCAAAGAAACATTTGAAGGGTTTTTCATATAATTTTTTCTCCTCCAATAGTTTGGGCACACTATCAACATGTTGAACATGGTCCTTCCAAGACCGGCTGTAGATTATTATATCATCAAAAAATACTAAAACACATTTTCTAAGGAAGTGTTTGAAATTGGAATTCATCAACCCTTGAAATGTAGAAGGTGCATTCATAAAGCCAAAAGGCATGACCAAAAACTCATAATGACCCTCATAAGTTCTAAATGTTGTTTTCGAAATGTATTCAGTCTTCATTCTAATTTGATGATATGCTGAACGAATATCCAACTTGGTGAAATAAATTGCTCCATGATATTCATCCACTAATTCATCAATCACAGGAATGGGAAATTTATCTTTAATATATAGCTTATTAAGCTCTCTATAATCTGGACACATGCGCCATGATCCATCCTTCTTGTGCACCAATACTACTGGAGCAGAGAAAGAACTTTGACTTGGTTGAATTATACCAGCCTCTAGCATTTCTGCAATCATACGTTTAATTTCGTTATTTTTGGCATAAGGATATATGTAAGGCCTGATGTTTGGAGGAACACTTCCTAGAATCAAATTAATAGTATGATCATGATCACGAAGAGGTGGGAGTCATTTGGGAGTTTCAAACACTTCTAAGTGATTTTCCAAGACTTTTTGGAGATCTGGAGAAATATATGATTTTGATGTTGTAACTTCTAGCCAGCATATTTGTGCAATTATACCTTGTTTTTCTTTCTTCAAAAGCTTTTTCATGATATTAGAGATTATTATCCTTCTTGACTTCCCTGCAATACCTTGTAATTCAACATCCTTTCCTTCTGAAAATAAAATCAAGAAATGTTCTTGAAAATTAAAAGCTACCGTCCCTAAAGATTGCAACCATTGTACTCCTAGTACAACATCAACACCACCCATTGGAATGGAGAGAATTGGACTATTCAATACATATTCTCCCATGGCTATCTTGATATTATGGCACTTTCCAGAGAAATTTATAGTTCCTCCATTTGCAACCATCACTTGACACTCTAGTGTTGGGTATATGAAGCAATTAAATTCCTTCTCTACCTTACAATGAATAAAATTATGAGTACTACCCAAATCAATTAGCATTATTACATTTTTCTTTTTGATATGTCCTTCTATCTTGAGATTTTGAGCACTAGTAATTCCTGCCAATGCATTACAGGATATAGTCAGATTCACTTCTTCTTCCTCTAGGGTTGGTTCTGGGTGTATATCCTCTTCTTTTGATCAGAGGCTCAATATTTAGCTCAAAAATTAAAGTGCTCAGAAATTATTGGAAACTGAACGAAAACGACCATCACATCGCAAGGAATCCAATGCAACTCGTTTCATTGAAAACCAAGTTTGGATGAAGTATATTCCCTGCATGCTGACTTGACTGCCATGTCATCAACTTGTACCTATTCTGCAATTAAAAAAAAAAAAATTACTTGTTCTGAACTGCGGTCAGCGGGCTATAACTTCTTAAGCCAAACTCATTTTTTGATGAAGCAAGTTGCGTTGGATTCCTGGGGACAGGCCGGTCGCTATTGTTCAGTTTACAATCAATTCTAAACACTTTCATTTTTTATCTATACTGAGTCGCGCTCATTGGGATTCCATGCCATCAATCTGTACATGTTTTGCAATTTATTTATTTTTTAATTCATGTTCTAAATGACGGTGATAAGGCTATAAATTCTTCATCCAAACTCAGTTTTCGACGAAACAAGTTGTGTTGGATTCTTAGCAACGAGATGATCATTGTCATTTAGATTCCAATCAATTCCGAGCACTTTCATTTTTGAGATAAATACTGAGCCTTTGATCATTCCTCCCCACTAGAATCCTTTTGGACCCCAAAATATCTTAAATTACTGACCATGTGGATGAGAGTATTGTTCTGTCACCCTTCCAGTCTCTACCTACTGAAATTTTCCCAATTTCATCATTTGGAGATTTTCACAAAAAGTTAACTTTTTCCTTGATTCTTGCGACCTTCTCTTGCTTTCATCAACACCATCATGCTGCATTTTTTTTGAAATTTGCAAAGCAGCAAGCTATTCTTTTAGAAACCATCTTATTCCTACCTTGGTCATTAGTCAAAGGAAACTTAAAAATTGTCTCACCTTGCACACTTTCACCATGGCAATTCTTAGCTACTTTTGATTTTCACTTTCGTCGACTCTTGACCAAGTATCTTCGCTATTGCCATGTACCTTTTGGAAACCAACAATAAGCATTTTTGGAACCGATGCCTTCTTTGCAAAGCTACTTTGTCACTTTCTCTTTGACCTTTGCACTCTCTTGCACTGGCATCTTGTTTCCAACACTTCTCAACACTGATGTTGACTACTGCAAATTTTTTACATCTTGTTCACCTCCTTTCAAAGGCAACCTGTTAGAATCCTGAAAAATCTCATTACAAGCATAAGAATCTTTTTGAAAAGTTTGATTCAAAACATCTCTTTGTTGGATCATCAACAATTTAAAATTCTGACTTGCATTCACTGTCCTCTTCATTTCAACTGCATGTATAAGAGACAAACTTGTCCTCTTCTTATGTGCTCTAACTATGTACTCAATACCATATTTAAACTAGGGATAATTATTCTCATGGCAATGAAATACTGCTTTCCTATCATACATATAAGGAATTCCCAATACAATACCTGATATCTCAACCGACACCACATCAAGTTCAACTTCATCAAGAAAGTTTGAATTGATGGTGAATCTTAGTAAGCACTTCCTTGTAACCTGCATGTTTTCATTCTTGCATATCCAACCCAAAGGATATGGTCTTGGATATCTAATAGTTTGAAGGCCTAGCTACTTAACCAAGTGTTCGGAAAATCAAGTTAGCTTGTGACTTACTATCAAAAAGTGTATCGATATTGGTATGTTTAGAGACAACTCTTATATGGAAAAGTTCTATTATCGTATCTTCATCATGAGTAACATTTGAACAATTTGAAGAACTAGTGCTTGCTATTTGTTTACCGTTCAAACCCATGGTTGTAATCTTTGTTTCATCTCCTGAATCTAACCCTTAGTCATGTTCAACTATAGAAACAATTTTACCCTTTTCTTTGGCTTTCAATTCATTTGGTTTCAATTCTGGATGAAGTTTCCAACAATGGTCTTCATCATGGCCAGTCTTTGAAAAAATTTTGCATGTGAGTTTTTCCTTCTCTCTTTTTACAAAGATATTTCTTTTTCGTCTTCCATAAAACTTTCCTTTTCCTTTTCCCTCACTTTCACTTTTCTCATCTATGTTATGCTTCCCTCCTGGCTCTAAGTGTGTGGCTTGATCACAAACTTCATCTATGTTTGTGGAATTAAACATGAGAATAGTGTGCCTAAGATAATTGTGAAAACCCCCAACATAATTTAAAAATTTTTCTTGATAATATAAATTAATATCCAAAATAGAGCTTTTCTACTAAACTCATAAGTATAATCTTGCACACTTTCCCCTTTCAATTGTCTAAAATTTTTCCAATCCATAATTTCCTTTTGAATTTATGCTAATAGATATAACTGTTTTTTAATGGCAGAGATAAAACTTTACCAAGACATAGATATCTTACTGTAGTTTTTAATCTCTTCTTAAGTCCTTGCTTCCCACCATACAAGTGTAGATCCTTCCATCCTCAAAGAAGCCGATTGAATATTTATGTCATCTTCATGAAATTTTTGAATCCCACATTACACCTCCAATTTAAGCATCCAATTGTCAAGCCTCTCTGCATTTATCTCGCCATTATACATTGGAAGCTCAAATTTGACATCTAGTTTGAGTAAGGGTGTATTTCCTTTTGTGGATTTTAAGTATGTGTGAGTGGTTTTTATGGTGTAAGTGGAAGATGATTGATGCTGATGGAAATGATGAGGATGATGAATATGGTGGAGATGGAGGTGGATTTCCTCCACTACCCTTTGAACTCTTCTCTTCGTCCTTCTTATCATCTAAATTTCCTTCTCCATGTGGAGGCTTAGAACCTTCTCCTGCCATCCCAGTAGTAAATGCATCAAACATAATATTAACCATCCTCTTTATGTCATTTAAGTGTCTCTTGATATCATCTCTCCAAAACTTGACATGATTGCTATGGATTCAAGCTCAACTTCTGATGTTTGTACCTCTTCATTCAACTCAGCTTCTTGTACAACTTGTACCTCCTCAATCTCAACTTCTTGAGACAAAACTTGAGGTGTTTCAAGTGCATATATGAGTGGAAATTTGGGTGAATATGGTGCTCTTGTAACTCTCGTTCTTCTGGTCCTAATCTCATGACTTACAAACAACAATTTCCCTTCACCTTTTTGCAACTTTAACCTTGTCAACATCACAAATTTGCAACCATTAATCTTGCACAAAACTCAAGAAACTATCAAGCAAATAACCTTGCCTTTCAACTAAGCTCTTCAACCGGGCTCTGATACCAACTTGATCTGATTATGAATGTTAGTTTTTTTTTTCTAATTTCAATCTCAGATTTAAAATTTAGTTGTTTATATTATGCTTGATGTACATGTTTCATTGTTTCTTATGTGTGTCAAACAAGGAATTTAACTGAGTTTTTATGAGTGAATTAAAGAGGATAAAGTATGAATTTAAAATTCTGAACAAAAACAACATATATGATAGAAAACCATCAAAATTGATCTACTAAAACAGAGCTTTGATGAAGGATTTCACTCCTCGTGGGGTACATCTCCTTGGTCCAAGTTCCATGGCTTGGGCATCTATATTAGCTAAATAGTGCAAAAATTGTTGTCTACATGCATCAAATGCTCCTTAAACATACTTCAATGAGTCCATAATATCAAAATCCATCACAAATGACTATTTATTTACTCAATTTGGCCTTCAGCTGCTCTAGGCACAACCTTCCTTTTTGGTGGCCCTTAGCTTCAAAATTCTTCAAAGTGACAAAAACACTTGTAGAATTTCTCTGCTGCCTCTGCAACATATTCCAATGTGTTCAGAGCATGCCAATATATTCGAAATCACTCTTCTTGAGCCAAAATTGGTCGAAAATCATTGAAGATATGGCCAATTAAAATTTTCCCTAGATTCCTCCTCCAAATCTCGAGAGGACTCCAGATAAGTCTGCCAAACGGGTGGTTCCGCCAGAAATGGTCGCGTCTCCTAAACTCCGCCAACTAAAAATGAATTTAAATAATTCTAAACCCATATTAGAAGGTGGTAATGATGGATTAAATGTGCACTAAGCGCGTTTAGTTCGGGTGCTTGGTCAACGATCATGTGGTAGGTCATGTGTGGAGGAGGGCTGGCCCCCTCCCTTCCACCATCAGATGTCTGCATCACACTTTAAATATGCATCGGGCACATGGATTTTTAAGGAACAAGGTCGTGGCCCATTGGTAAGAAATGGAAATATTTAGGGGGAGGTAACGGGTTCGACCCTGACCTCCACCCCCATATATATATTTTTTCCACTGTAGTAATGTTGAACCTCAGAATTATCCTCTCTTTGACATCATTTCTCACCCTTTTCCTTTACTTTATCATAAGCTCATATACTTCAATAAATGATAAATGTCATGTTTTGTCTCAAGGAATGCATTTAAATGATTTCCATGTTATATTTTGATGTTCTTGCTATTCGAATGGATTTTTGTATTTTGGCTACAGAACGCAGCCTATTCTATAGCTAATCATGAGTTCCACAACTACTCTCATGGTCTGATAGGTTTCAAGGATAAAATGGAGAAATATGCCACATTGGAATTTCCAGAATCATCTACACATGGATTTCATCCTATCTACTTGATCGAAATCGATAAAAAAGGATGCATGAGATCGTGGTCAAAGTCTGGTCAAAGGACGTTAGCCGAGAATAGAAGGAGTCTTGATTTTATCTATCGTAGAAAATCAAGAGTTAAACAGTCAAATTTCAATTTATTACGTCGGTTAAGATTAGCCACCTATAGGCAGAATTAGCTCATAAAAAGTTATGTTTGTTTTATTTAAATACTGGTTGTATGGAACCAAGATTAAGCAAGTTTTAAGTTAAGTTTTTGTTGAAACACTGTGTATTCTTTTAAGACTCCCTTATATGATAATACAAGGATCTTGTTCATGCCAATGATTGCTTAAGTGCATATTTAACCAAGCTATGATGTCAACCGAAACTGTTACAGAGGGCCCCTGCACAGGAGGAGGTTTTTCGTTCATTGTTTTTAGTTTAATTTCCTTACTCTGTTTTGGTCAATTATGTTTTCTAAATAGATTAATGTTATATTTCAGTTTTGAGCAGTAGCATAGAATTAGATTATGAATGTTTTTCTAGCATCAATAGAATAATTGTGTAATCATTGATATTCTAAAAACATTTCGTTAGAATAGATTTATCTGTTTTCAAATCGGAATAAGTTTGAACCAATAAGAACTCGCAGTTATCTAGTTTCCTTTACTGTTTTGTCATTTTCTTTCTTAGATTATAACTATAAATTAATTGTATCAATGGATGTTCTCAAAGGTCATTTCGGGTAGATGATTCTAAACTAAATGATTGAGTATCTAATTTATACAGTTCTTGAGCTTTCCTCTGCATACTTTACTTGCTTTCTAGGATATTAGAAACTAAGGTATAGTTGATTGCTTACACAACATCTCAAGAGGATAATACTTCATATTGAATACTAGAGGAATCAAACATACATTAGTTGTTTACAATCATTTGAGATTTAACTTTGCATGCTTCTACATTTTCTTTTAGATCCTCATTTAATTGCATCATTGTATGTTCTTAAAAGTCATTCCAAGAAGTTGATTTGATCATATTTCTATACTGAATGATTTAATATTTAATTCATGCAATTACTGAGTTTTCCTCTGCACACTTTACTTTCTTTTATCATTATAAACTAAGGTATAATCGGGTTCTTAACATCATCTCAAGAGGGTGATACTTCATATTGAATGTTGGAGTAACTGAACATACATTAGTTTTTTTTTTTTTATGCTTTCACTTAGAATAGCATTGCAATTTCAATTTCAGTTGTAAGATTTTCATCCATGGAATAGAACTAATGTTAAATTATAAATCACTAGAATGGATACTCTATTTTTTATATCATATCTTAAGCAACCAATAGTCTTTGATTCATTTTTATGTAAATTAGTTTAACTTAGAAACACTTTCTTTTCTTCCTTCTTAAAAATCATTAAGATTCATTTTATTTCTCTCATAGCTTTAGATTTACACTCTTAGATATAAAGAACAAAACCCCCAAAAAAACTTGAAAATACATAACAAAGAAGTAAGAATAAGGTTAACTAAGCACATATATTGCACCACACTTCATCCATTTACAAACCTCGGTTGATAATTTATGCAAGCAATTTAATACATTAAATTGACTAAACATTTTGGCACCGTTGCTGGGGAAGTGTAATTAGATATCCTTTTTTCTTACATCTAAAAAAAATGATATGCGTAGAGAAAGAGACTCTAGGGGTAGATTCATAGCTAGAGGCAGGAGTTTAATTCCTAGAACACCACTCACTCCACCAATACCACGAAGTGATACACCTCCGTCTCAAACTAATATTACATACTTCACTAGCCATAGAATTCATGAAGTCCTAAGGTCAGAAATCCAATTAGAAGGATCTCCTACTTCATCCACTGAGGTAGTCTTAGAGGAGAAAGATCCTAGATCTCCAATAGAAGAAGTAATTTTTTTCCCCTCTACAGGGGAACATATTTTAGTTTAAGAATTATAAATTCCTAGTGGATAGGAAGAGGAAGAGGAAGAACCTTTCCTCAACATACCATTAATAGAAGAACCTGAGGAAGAGCAGTTAACCTTGCAGGTTGAAGCTTATATTAGCTCTGAAAAATCTATAATGGCAGGAAGAGGAGAAGGAGAAGGAGACATTATAAATGGAGAAAATGTAATATTTGGAGGAGGTAGAGGAAGAGGTAGAGGAAATGCAGGAGGAGGCAGAAGAAATAGGGAAATTGATAGTTCTTTTGGGTTCCCTACAGTTGATGGAGAGACAAATGGCACAATGAAAAATATCTCACCTTCTGTCCTCCCAAATTTTCATGGATTAAAAAGTGAAGATCTTGAAACATTTTTGTTTGAATTTGAATTCTTGTGCAGAACTTATGATTATTTACAAGACTCTCAAAAACTTAAGTTGTTTCCTTCAACATTGAAAGGAGCAGCTTTAAAATGGTTCATGGGTTTAATCACTCAGTCTATGAGAACATGGAATGACATGAAGCAAGAATTTTTAGAAAGTTATTTGGATTACTGCATACCCATCAATCAAAAGGATGAATTATTTAAAATGATGCAAAAGAGGATGAAAATTTGGAGGATTTAATTGAAAGGTTCAATTATAACATAAAAAGAGAAAAAATGGAAAATTTAGATCAAGATACTTTAAAAGCTCTTTTATTAAGATCCATTAGAGATGAATGGATAGACATCCTCAACATGATGGGAAAGAGGGATATCTCTCAACTTCCATTATCTAACATTGGTGAATTATGTATTCATCTCTCAAGGGGAAAAGCAAAAACTGGGAAAAGTCCAAGAGATCCTTCTCTTGCTAGAGTAAATAAATCTACAACTGGAATAGTAAGTAGGGCATAAATTGGAAACATGCTTGATGAATTTAAAACAGATATTTTAGGGAGTCTTAGTGAATAGATAGACACCCTTAAATTACAAAATAAGCAGAAAGCCAAGACTGATGCTTTATCTATTTTTTGTCCTAAATGTAGAAAGAAGCATGTTTTAAAAGAATTTCCTCTTAATGCAAAAGTCATAGAGACCTGTATGATTTGTTTAGAAAGTCATGAAACTAAGAGTTTTCCTTCAATTCCAGGTATTAAGGTTGTTTTTCAAGAAGAAACAACTTCAAATCCAACAGAATCTATTTTCTTTGTCTCTAGAAGACCATGGCAGGGGCCACAAACTCAAGGTTTTAACAATCAAATGTATACTCAAACCCCACCAATAATTGGAATTCTTGGCAAAAACCTTGGCCTCAATCTCAATCTTGGGCACAAGGAATGCAAAATCCCTATGGAAAATTCCCTCAATACTATCAATATCCTCCATCATATCCAAACTATCCTCCCCAAAAAATTCCTCAACAAAATCAACAACCCCAACTCCAAAGCCAAAATCCACAACTTTCATTACCATTTCCACAAAGACAAAATTAACTACCTGCCCAACCATTACCAAACCCCAATAATAACAATCCTAAAAATACTTATATGATAGAAGGACAACAATTTCCAACCTACATGATTACTCCTCTAGATTTCAATGATGTCCAACTTAGATCTGGTAGGATACTAGAAAAGAAAAATCCTTCTGTAGTTATTCAAGAACAAGATAATTTTGAGGAAACTTATCTACAGCCAAATAAAATTTTTGAGGAAGGAACATCTCTTAAAAACTAGCATTTTGAAAATCAAAAACAAAAGAACTAGTAAACTCAACTCCTATCATAGAGCAACCATCAGTACTTACTTCTAAACCTCCCTTTCTTGAAAGATTACAAGTTGATAAAGGGGTAGAAAAGAATATTATGTTGCCCAATTATGATTTTCTAGATGAATTGAAAAATGTATGCATCAAAATCCCTTTGTTACAAGTCATTAAAGAGATTCCAATTCTAGTCAAAACAATAAAATAATTGAGCATGAAGAAACCAGGAAGAAAAAACAAAAGAAATAAAAATAATTTAGCTAGTAGGAAAAATTGCAGACATAATGAAGGGAAAAATTGCCATACAAAAATATTTAGATCTAGGAATTCCAGTTGTAAAAACACATATCAATGGTGTTCAAGTTCCAAATGCATTAATTAATTTAGGAGCAGCAATAAACATCATGAGCAAACAGACCATGGAACAACTCAAACTTCCTAATCTTCTATATACACCTACATTACTACAATTAGCAAATATATCTATAATCAATCCAGATGGTGTGTTAGAAGATATTTCAATATCCATAGACTATTGGGAGTATCCTATTGATTTTATGATCTTAACTCTTAAGAACAATCTAGGAGGACATCCACTTATATTAAGAAGACCTTGGTTGGCTACAGCTTATGCTTTCATTAGCTGTAGATCTGGTGACATGTATATCTCTGATGGTAACTCAAAAAAGAAATTCACTCTATATCCTCCAGCAAAAACAATCACAAAGTTATATGACAAAGAATGGATTGATGATGACAATGATATACAACCTCTCTTTACTATTTCAACCATTAGTGAAGATAGTCAAATCTTAAATTCAATAGAAAACTTTGAATCATCCCCAAAATATTAACATGGTCAATTTAAAGAAAAATGCAATATTTAATATTTTTCATCCAGACAGATGTCTCTTCATTCTATGGAATAATTTGGTAGCTCTATAGTTGAAATCTTTCTAGGAAAAACTTTGAACATAAACAAAAACTTAGAGAGATTACAACATGAAAAGTTAATCAAAACATTACAACAACATTATTCTACATATGCATGGGAATACACTGACATGAAATGAATTATTACTAAGACTTGTATACATCACATCTATATTGAGGAAAGTTGTAAACCTATTAGACAACCTCAAAGAAGGATGAATCCAAATCTTAGGAAAATTGTGAAAGAAGAGTTGCAAAATTTTTTGAATGTGAACTTCATTTACCCAATTTCAGACAGTCAGTGGGTTTCCCCTTTAGTGATTGTATGAAAGAAAAATGGTAAATGGAGGGTATGCATTGATTATCGAGACTTGAATAAATCTACCCTAAAATATCATTCTCCTTTACCCTTTATAGATCAATTATTGGATACATTAGCAGGTAAGAAGTATTTCTCATTCCTGGATGGTTTTAGTGGTTACAATCAAATTCAGGTAGCACCTGAAGATCAAGATAAGACCACATTCACATGTCCATGGGGGACTTATGCTTATCGAGTACTTCCTTTTGGTTTGTGCAATGCACCTACAACATTCCAAAGGGCAGTAATAGGAATTTTTTCTAATCTAATACATGATTGTGTAGAGGTATACATGGATGAATTTACAGTTTATGGGAATTCATTTGAAGAAGCTTTAGAAAATTTGGAAAAGGTTCTTAAAAGATGTAAGGAAGCAAAACTTTCACTAAGTCATGAAAAATGTTTTATGATATTTACAGAAGGAATTGTTTTAGGTCATCACATTTTAGGAGATGGAATCAAAGTTGATACAACTAAAGTTGAAGTCATCTCCAAACTATCAATTCAAAGTTGTTAGAAGGATGTTAGAAGTTTTATAGGATTCACAGGATATTATAGAAAATTTATAGAAAATTTCACTAAAATAACATCCCCACTCTTCAAGTTACTTACCAAAGATTGTGAATTTAGTTGGAATCTTGATTTCCAATTGGCATTTGAAACATTAAAAGCAAAATTTTTTGAAGCACCCATCTTAAGAGGTCCAAATTGGAAACTACCTTTTCACATTTCAATAGATGCTTCAGATACAACTCTAGGAGCTATATTAGGACAAAAATATTTGATCCCCTATGCCATCTATTACACAAGCAAGAATTTGACTCTTTCTAAGTTAAATTACACTGTAACTGAAAAGGAATTCTTAGTTGTTGTTCATTCTATCAACAAATTCAGACATTATATTACATGATATGAAACCTTTGTTTATACAGATCACTCTACAATTAGATACTTAATGAATAAATCTATTACTAATGGAAGAATTACAAGATGGTTATTACTTCTGCAAGAATTCAACATCACCATTCTTGACCGACCCGGAAAACAAAATACAGTTGCTGATTTCTTTTCTAGAATTCAGAATATCAAAAATGACACTCTAGTTGAGGATAAGTTTCCTGATGAATATATTTTTGCAATAACTACTTAAACTCCTTGGTTTGAAGAAATTTCTAATTACTTGGTCACTAGAAAATTACCTTCACATTTGTTTCCTAGGGATAAAAGAAAAATTATTCAAATAAGTGCAAGGTACTCATGGATTACTAATGAATTGTATAAAACAGGTCCAGATCTCATTATCAGAAGATGTGTTTGAGAAGATGAAATGCCTGAAATTCTTAAGGCATGTCATGATGAACCTTGTGGTGGAAACTTTGCTGATAAGAGAACAACCTATAAAATCCTTCATTTGAGATATTATTGGCCATCCATATTTAGAGATACCAAAGAATATGTCAAAAGGTGCGACAGCTGCCAAAGGGTAGGGAAACTTGCTCATTCAAATGAAATGTCATTACAACCTCAGGTACTCATTGAACCTTTTGAAAAATGGGCCTTGGATTTTTTTGGACCATTCAATCCACCATTTAAACAAAAGAAATATATTTTGGTATGTACTGATTATGTCACTAAATGGGTAGAGGCTAAAGCACTACCTTTTGCTAATAAACGTTTTGTAGTTAATTTTATTTTTGAGGATATCTTCACTTGTTTTGGTGTTCCAAGAGAAATTGTGACAGATGAGGGATCTCATTTTACATCCAAGTTGGCGAAAAGGCTCGTGGAAGATTACAAGATCAAGCATAGAAAGTCTACTCCTTATCATCCAAGAAAATGGTCAAGTATATTCTACCAATAAAGTGATTGAAGGAATTCTCACTAAGACTGTACATCTACACATAAGAGATTGGGCAGATAGACTTCCTGAAGTCTTATGGGCCTATAGAACTACATGGAGGAATACAACAGGACACAATCCCTATGAACTTTTTTATGGAAAACCTGAGAAAAATAGATTGGAGAAACTCAATGAGCTTAATGAAATCAGGAAAGATGCAGTTCAAAGAACCAGTATAATCCAGCATCAAAGGGCTAAATGGCATGATAGATATATCAAGGAGAAGAAGTTTCAAGCAGGGGATTGGTCACTTTTGTTCTATTCAAAATTCAAAGATTTTCAAGGAAAGTTTCAGACTCATTGGCTTGGGCCATATGAGATTGAAAAATTATTTGACAATGGAGCAGTAAAGATAAGGAAAATTGATGAAGAAATGGTACCTCTTCTTGTGAATGGTCATCGATTGAAAGTATATCATAAGCCAATTTCAAGAGAAGAGTTTATCAAGATTTTCCAATATAATACTGATATGAAGTTAGTGAAGAAGAAATCTTCTTCTTCACTAACTTAGATTTTATTTTTCCTATATATATATATAATAAAGTGTATAAGTATGAAAACCAATCAATGGTTGGCATCCTTATACAAAGAATACAGGGTGAAAATCAGAGATTTCTAACATCCTATATTTTCGATTTCTTTTTTGTAATAAGTAGTAACACATAACTACATTCATATTCTATTTTTGCAGTCCATAATCTGCAACTTCATTCCATTTCACAGTCATATTTCACTTACACTCCATTCCACAATCATATTCCATTTCCTAGTTACATTACATTCTCCAGCTGACTACATTCTGCAACTGATTCCATTCTGCAGCCACATTCCATTTCATTCAGCAGCTCTGACACATCTGTACAACCTACTAAAAATGATGAATATAGGAAATTGAAGGACTACATTTGAAGACCACCATGCTAAAAGGTACTTGAAGAATCAACACCAAAGAAACGACAAGGAAAGGTTAGTTCTAAAGGTAAACTTGCAAAAATTTATTTTCATAGCAAGGTCAAAAATTAGCATGTATAATATGGATGATCATATGCTCCCTTGACAGATCATCATTTGATTTTATTGCAATTTCCATCATATCATAGATTGGCCATATCATCCGCGTTATGTTTCATAACGGTCCACAATAGACTCCCCCATTTATGATTAACGGTCATGACCTATTGACGTGACATACCCGTCTACGTTTCTTCAAAACCCCAATCCATACCACTTATTTATTCCACAAACCCTTGATGCCTTTCATCAGATCCGTAATCCAATTCCTTTCATAATAGATAAGGATAATTCTGAGGGTTAGACTCTTCATAATAGAAGGAATGGGATTGATATTCATATCCAGAACCGGTGGGAACAAAATATATGGAAGGATATCCTCATGTCAAGGAAACGTTGCAGAAAGCAAGATGGATCAAATTCATAGAGAAAATCGATGGTTTTCACAAAGATATCACAAAGACTTTTTCTAGGTCCTTTGATGGCACATACGTGAAAATTGGAAACATCAAGTTCACGGTTACTGAGAAAGGTGGTTCAAAAACAAGGAATTTCACAATGAATCATGGTAATTTATCCTCAAAACCCATGTATCGATGTCTCTGTTTTCAGAAAAGGTATCCCCAGCTCGGCTCTTAAAAATAAATGGAGGAACATGCTCTTGGTTTTACAGAAATTTATCACCTGTGAAGGAAGGTTTGGTTGCATGTATGTATATCATATTCGATCATTGATTAATTTCTTAGAAAATGGTGAAATAAATATTCCCTTCTTTCTACTAAATAGTTTAAAAATAATGTATTCAAACGTGCAAAAGAGAATAAAGTTTATAGATAACACTATGAACCATCATGGGTTGATAAAAATACTTGTTGAGTTTCATTTAAAAATTTTAGGATATTCCTGGGAGAATTTTCTCATCATAAATCATTTTCAAGAAGTACCAAAACAACCTAAAGAAGACAATGTTAGAAAAAGCAAAAGGAAGAAGACTGATACAAACATTGAAGACAAACTTGCATCTTCATTTCATAAAAATGATGAAAAGCTCATCCCTGTAGAGCTGACAGAGAACAGAAAGAAAAATAAAGTCAAGATAGGAGGTAAGATAGGAAAGAGGCGCAAGGTTACAAGTGAGGAAAATGTAAATCCTCTACAGATGAGAAGGAGCTCCAGACTCCGAGGTTCGATGAAGAAAACACTACCAAAAGAGATAAAGTTTGTAAGTTTAGATGAAGAAACTCCAATACCATCTCCTGTCAATATTTCTCCTCCACATAGTCCTCAAAATTATCCTATTTATAATTTTGAAGGTAGTCCCAACAGAAAATCTCCAGGCATAGACCCAACACAACAAGAAATATATGATTACATAGAGTCATTGGAGAAGAGAAATGCAACAGTGAATCCAGAACATCCTATCAATCCACTAGAACCTCTAGTTGATACTCTCAAACAGGAAATTTATGAACTAGAGATATTAAATAGGCATATTAAATAGGAGAATGAAACCTTGAAGTAGCAGAACAAGTTGAAAAAGGTAATTAATGACAATACCATTCTGCATTTAGGACTGTGGTACAAAAATAATAGGAAGTTGAAAATAAAGAACAAGTTAAGGCAATCATTAATCTCAAATACAAGCTCCTTATGAGAAAGCCCGGGATGGAAATCACTTCAAAGAAAAGCAAAAGAAGGAAATTGGACGTGTTAGCAGAAGTGTCTGAAAAAATGCAGTAGGAGAGGAAAAATTCACCTTTTTGGTAAATTGCATGAGGACATGCAATGACTTCTCTGTGGGGGTATGTTGAACCTCGGAATTATCCTCTCTTTGACATCCTTTCTCACCTTTTTCCATTACTTTCTCATAAGCTCGTATATTCCAATCAGTGATAAATGTCATGTTTTGTCTCAAGGAATGCATTTAAATCATTTCCATGTTATATTCTGATGTTCTTGCTATTCAAATGGATTTTTGTAATTTGGCTACAGAATGCAGCCTATTCTGCAGCTAATCGTGGGTTCCA
The DNA here is from genome assembly GCA_034641835.2 of Pinus albicaulis. Lineage (NCBI taxonomy): Eukaryota > Viridiplantae > Streptophyta > Pinopsida > Pinales > Pinaceae > Pinus > Pinus albicaulis. The sequence goes on along the minus strand of CM076574.1, from coordinate 99,895,496 downwards.
TAGCTAGTTTCAGGGTCTGACAGGTTACAGGGTTCAAATGGAGAAATGAGCCACATGGGCATTTCCAGAATCATCTCCACATGGATTTCATCCTATATACTTGATCGAGATCGATAGAAAATGATACCTATGATTGTGGTCAAAGTCTGGTCAAAGGACGTTAGCCGAGAACATAAGGACTCTTGATTTTCCCTATCGTACCAAATCAAGAGTTAAACAGTCAAATTGAAATTCTATAAGTCGGTTAATATTAGCCACCTGTAGGCAGAATTAGCTCATAAACAGTTATGTTTGTTTTATTTAATACTGGTTGTACAGAAACAAGATTAAGCAAGTTTTAAGTTAAGTTTTTGCTAAAACGATGTGTATTGTTTGCAGACTTCGTTCTATTATAATACAAGGATCATGTTCATGCCAGTGATTACTTAAGTGCATTTATAACCAACTAGGATCTCAACCAAATATGTTACAGAGGGCCCCTGCACAGGAGGAGGTTTTTCGTTCATTGTTTTAGTTTAATTTCCTTACTCTGTTTTTGTCAATTCTATTTTATGAGTAGATTAATGTTACATTTCAATTTTGAGCAGTAGCATAGAATTAGATCATGAATGTATTTCTAGCATCAATAGAATAATTTTGTAATCATTGATCTTCTAAAAACATTTCGTGAGAATAGATTTATATGTTTTCAAATTGGAATAAGTTTGAAGCAATAAGAACTCACGGTTATCTAGTTTCCTTTACTGTTTTGTTGTTTACTTTCTTAGATTAGAACTATCAATTAATTGTATATATGGATGTTATCAAAGGTCATTTCAAGAAGATGATTCTAAACTAAATTATTGAATATCTAATTCATACAGTTATTGAGCTTTCCTCTGCATACTTTACTTGCTTTCTAGGACATTAGAAACTAAGGTATAATTGATTGCTTACATAGCATCTCAAGAGGATAATACTTCATATTGAATACTGAAGTAATCAAACATACATTAGTTGTTTATAATTATTTGAGATTTAACTTTGCATGCTTTTACATTTATTTTTAGATCCTCATTTAATTACATCACTGGATGTTCTTAAAAGTCATTCCAAGAAGTTGATTTGATCATATTTCTAGACTGAAAGATTGAATATTTAATTCATGCATTTACTTAGTTTTCCTCTGCACACTTTACTTTCTTTTATAGATCATTAGAAACTAAGGTATAATTGGTTGCTTAACATCATCTCAAGAAGGTGATACTTCATATTGAATGCTAGAGTAACTAGACATACATTAGTTGTTTTCTTTTTCTGCTTTCACTTAGAATAGCATTGCAATTTCAATTTCAGTTATAAGATTTACATCTATGGAATATGACTAATGTTAAATTAGAAGTCACTAGAATAGATACTTTGTTTTTCAGATCAGATCTTAACCAACCAATTGTATTTGATTCATTTTTATGCAAATTAGTTTAACTTAGGAACACTTCCTTTTCTTCCTTCTTAAAAATCATTAAGATTCATTTTATTTCTCTCATAGTTTTAGATTAACACTCTTATATATAAAGAACAAAACCCCCAAAACAACATGAAAATACATAACGACGAAGTAAGAAGAAGGTTAACTAAGCACATATAATGCACCACACTTCATCAGTTTACAAACCTCGGTTGATAATTTATGCAAGAAATTTAAGACATTAAATTGACTAAACAAATCCCACTAAAAAAATCCTAAAAATGGCCCTAATCCCTATAATCTGAGGGCAATTGGAGCTTTTCTCTACTATATGAACTGCACAAAAGAGTAAAGGTGGGTAAAGCTTTTTGAATTCCCCGAAATCATTTCTTCCAAGCTATTTTAATTATTAACTAATTCATCTATCGATTAGGTTATATAGATGTGCCCTGATGAATGAGTTTTCCCTAATGCATGACATAAATACCTACAAACTGGAACAACTAGAGTGAACAAGCCAAGATACCAAATCACATCCATCCATCCTAGAAAATATTGATGCATGTAAGCAAAGGAACGATGGAAAACTAGTTCATCATGGAATCCAGCTCACTTTGATAACTTCGTTAACTATTAAGTCACCCTCCTTAAGTGATGTGGTGATATTTTCCCAATAATTAGCTTCCACGTTGCACTCTTGCTTAACATGGTACAAACATATTTACCTAAATTATTTGTTATATTTTTAATTCTTTTGAGAGGGAAAATTAGTTTTATATCCTCGAAGAGAATCCTCTTGATGAGAGCTCTAATAAAAATCATTGATTCTCCTAACACAACAAGGGACTACAAACCGTCCTCTTTTGCTAAGGAGAGCCCTTGAAAACGAGCTATATATTCTACTATGTTATTTCAAAAGCTGTCAAGGCCATAGGAAAAATGAACTATCTTGTTTCCTCTAGGATCATATAGATTCTCACCCATGCTTACCACCTCGGGATTTTTTTCGAAGCTCCATCACGAAAAAATGTGGGAGGATTCAATGGATGTTCCATAATTTGAATTTTGGTGTTGGTGGGGGGGGGGGGATTTCTTGATAATCCAATATTTATTTAGAATAATAGATTGAGTATTGTGTTTTGAGTAATTAATCTTAAGTCAATTCATCCAAGGCTCCTCAATTTCATTCAATTCCATGTCTAGCTTTAATGAATTAGGTTTCATATGCTCTAAGAGTAATGAGACAAGTTTTCTTGCAATTTGATGGGGAGAGATGTTTTCATTCTTAAATATATTTTTTTATTCATATCTAACCAAATTTTCCAACTAATAAATTTTGGCGAGGGCTCCTAGAGTCACTTGAAAATGGGTTTATCCTTAAATGAACCATTATATAAGTTGTGACATGCCACATGAAAACTTCGCATGATTTCATTCAAAGAATCCTTGGAAAAATCCATGAGTAACACTTTTTTTTCCAAGGAAAAAATCAAAACTTTCTATTAAGCATAAAATTTTTACAGAGTACATGCAAATGCATTCTATCTGTTTGTGCCTCACTCAGAAACACTAAAAACAGATCCATACAGTTGTTCCTAACACAGCCAAAATCTCAAAAAAGATGTAGAAAAAACTATCTTTGTCGAAAGCTTCCTCACAGGGAGCAATCAATCTATGCTTAGTCCCACCTATAAACCAGGGCTCCTCCGAAAAGGAGAACACCCAGCGGTGAAGACCAAAGCATAAAAAACGCCAGTCAGCGGAACCCGAGATCCCTCTCATGAGGAAACGAGCTCAAACAGATCCCGCAGTCGGCCAAAAAGCATATAATAAGTCTGTCATATTGATATGTTTAGGAAAGAAAATAACATAAAACAACAGTGTGATAATAGATACAATGAAAATAGTGAAATGTTGTGATCTCTCTAAAAATTAAAACATAATCAAAGAAAAGGGGCTCGATCCGTCTCCACCAGACCCTCAACATTTGTTTCTCTTATTTTCCAACTGCCCAGAACTTGTTATAGGCCCTCTTTAGAAAGGAGGTATGTTGCAACGTTACTCTCCCTGTAAATGTGACATAGAGATATATAAGTAAAAGAATTTTTTAATAACCAAATTTATTCTAGGAGAGGAATTAATAGATAACTTTGGCATATAAAATCTTTATTGAACCATTTGACCATTTTTAACAAATTCCCAAAAATTTGGACTAATCGAATTCCCAACTGAATTAGCCAACACAGAAGCAGATGCAGGGCTTTTATTTCAGCAAAATTATTTGTCCCAACCCCTAAGCACACCGAAGCTTCTTTTCGCCTGTCCGAGCTTAGATGGATCACTAAACCTGCCCCGCAATTTTCCTCATTACTATATACCCCATCGAAGTAGGCCCAAGGCATATCTCCTCTTATTTCTTTCTGGACAACCACCCTCCCAGGAGGAGTTGGTTTTGGTTCAGGAATTTGGGCAAGTATGGTCATACTTTCCGCCACAACGGTCTATATCTGGGATTCTTGATCTTTAAAAATAGCCTAATTCCTTGCCAGCCAAATCCCCCAAGAGATAACCAAAGGCAGAGCCTTCCAGTTTTCCCCTGAGCTCTCCTGCCACCACACCTCCCAAGCATCCACCACCGATCTTCCTTCCCAACTTTGGAGTTTTCCAAAAATGGACATAGCTTCTCCCCAGACCGCTCTGCAAAATTGACAGTCAATGAAGAGGTGACAAACTGTTTTTGAATATTTTTTGCAGAGAGGGCATCAACCTGGCCCGAAATTCTTCCGTTTTAGCATATTATCCCAAGTAGGAAATTTATTGTTTAGCATACACCAGAAAAACATCTTACTTTTTGCCAGACATTTAAGTTCCCAAAGCCTTTTAGCCCACCAAGAAGGAGCTTTCCATCCCTTTTTGGCCATCAGGAAAGCATAGTTGAACTTGGGAGTATATTTACCTGATGGGATAGGAGCCCATCTTAAATCATCCTCCCCGTCCTTAATCCGAACATGGGTGCGTTCCAGCTTGACAATATAGTTCTTCCATAATTCATGCCATGTTGGTTCCAATTGCAGCTCTTCCCCATTTTTCCAACCCTGGGCCCAATGTAATGAGTCCTCCTCATTAGCAATTTGATTTAGAAACTGGATCCCTTTTTCCTTAAGGATATTCCTCAACTCCACTGGCAGTGCAAAAATCTCCTTACATCCTACCCAAGGATCAATCCCGACCCTTACCTTCTCCCCATTCCCCACCTGCCAAACCAGCTCCCCATCTACTATATTAATAGACCCAAGGATCGCCTTCCAATTCACAAAATACTTAAATGGTTTTTTTCAGGTGTCCCGAAGCCAATCGGAAATCTCCAAAGGATCAATATACTTTCTATTCATAACCTGAGACCATAAGGAGTCTTTATATAGTATCCTCCAACCCATTTTGGCTGCCAGGGAGGACACAAAGGACAGAAGGTCTTGGATTCCCCATCCTCCCCATTCTTTTGGCCTTGCTATCCTATCCCAGGCCACCCAAGGCATGACCTTCTCCTCCTTCGATCCTACCCACAAAAATTTGCTACATAGCTTTTTCACCTTTGAGAGAATATTACTTGGAACCTAAGCTAGCAGAGCCTAATAAACTAGGATAGCCAAAAGAACCGATTTGATCAATCCATGAGTAACACTTGCCCACACCTTTTTGGCATTTTCAAAGAGGAGAAAAAGGTGATGTATGAATTCCTCACTTTGTTTGCACATAGCACATCGAGAAAGTTACATTGTAGTTTTTTTCCTTAATTTTTCATCTCTTATGATTTTCTCATGTGAGAAGCTTTCATCATTTAGTAAGATTTTACAAGAAATTTTCTGAAATTTCAGCGAGAATTCTGCACCACTTACATAATGTATGAAGAAAGATATTTTCCAATGGACAACAAAAACCATGAAATCATTTGATAACTTGAAAAAAAAAGGCAATTGAATTACCAATTTTAGTGCTTCTAGAATTTAATAAGGTGCTAAAATTGGACTCTTATGTAAATTGTTTAGTAATTGGAGCAATTTTGAGTTAAAAAGGAATATCAATTGCATTATTTAGTAAGAAGTAAAATGTTGTTAAGAAGAAGTACTTTGTTTATGATCAAGAGTTTGTATTTAATGTATGAGCTTTGAAGAAGTGGTGACATTACTTGCCACCAAAGGAGTTTGTCTTACTTATTGATCATAAGGCAATGCAATACATCAAATGTCAAGGTAAGTTTAATCAAAATCATTCCAAATGGATAGAATTTTTGTGAAGTTACATGTTTGTTTTGAAACACAGGCCTTAAAAATAAAATAAAGTTTTAGACGTGTTAATTTGGAGTATAATGTTATTGAATGCATAGTTAATTGAAGTTTTGAGCTTAAAATGTATGAAGGAGTTGTATGAGAAAGGATACATATTTTGCGGAAGCTTAGAAGGCATGCAAGGCACCTTGGAGTGTTGATAGACCTTAGATTTATACATCCATGAGGAATTTTTGTTTAAGAATAAGAATTTTTACACTCCATGGAGCTCGTTGCGACCGAATCTCGCTAAAACCTGCATAGTGGAAGTTTGGGTGGTCGTTTTGATATTTACAAGACCACATCAATAGTGAAGGAAAGATACTTTTGGCCCAAAATCAATGAGGATGTTAAGAAATTTGTTGAGAGTTGTAGGATATGTCAATTAGTGAGAGAAAGTATTCAAAACATAGGGTTATATACACCACTACTAGTACTCAAGAGGCTATGGGAAAATGTAAAAATGGACTTCATTTTGGTGCTACCTAGAACATAGAAGAGTCATGATTTTATGATGGTTTTGGTAGATAGGTTTTCGATGATGACACATTTCATACCATGCAAGAAAACCGATGATTCTACTGAATCGGTTGTGTTTTTCTTCTAATAATTTATGATATTACATGGATTATGAAGGAGTATCTCCTTTGATATAGATAATTGCTTCCTTAGACATTTTTGGAGGACAGTTTGGGAGAAAATTATCTCCAAGTTTTTGTATAGTTTCGCATGCCATCCATAAATGGATGGATATACCATGGTGGTCAACTGGAGCCTTTGAAATTTGTTGAGGAGTTTGAGAAGATAAAAGTGTGATATCAGGATTTGGTTTTGGCCCAAGTTGAATTCACTTACAATGATTCAATCAATAGGCTTATCAGAAGGAATTAATTATATATTATTTATGGAAAATCACCAAAGGAAGTTGTGGATTTGGTTAAGTTTTCAACTCTAGATGATAAAAAGATTGTTGATTCAAGTGAGTTTGTAGATAACGTGTAGGAAATGCATGAGTATGCCAAAATGTTATAAAAAAACAATGCCAAATATAAGCAAGGGGAAGGCTTGCGAAGAAGATAAAAGGATTTTGAAGGAGACCTAGTGATGGCACATTTAAAGAAATAAATATTTACCATAGGTACATAAAGGAAAATAAAGTACAATAAAATCAAACCATGTCAACCCTTGAAGAAGATTTCTTATAATGCATGTAATTTGAAGTCACTCGAGAATTTTGACATTTCCTCAATATTCATTGTTGCTAACTTTTATGATTTTCATGAAGGATAAGGGGATATTGAAGAAGGTACATTGGATGAGTGGAATAAATAATTGTACATCAAACCAAATAAATAATTAGAGCAAGTCTTGAAAAATAGAGTCAGTAGAAGTTTTTAGAATAATGAGTATTACGAATAGTTGATTAAGTCGAAAAATCGAGGTTATGAGGATGCATCATGGGTTTTTGAAGAAGAAATGGCACACCTATGAGGGCCTTCCTCCTTTATAATGTCTACAGTTTCATACACATGAGATGGAAGTTCTTGATTTTCTTATCAAGTATGTTCGATACAGGAGCATATTTGGCCTACAACAATCTGCATCGATCAATTTAGGTTAGTAGTTTAGGGGATGAAATAAGAGTCACGTGACTCTACTTTGTTGTTATAGTGCTATAACTTTTACTTAATGCAACAATGCTATGACTCAATGATTACACCAATATTTTTGTGACTCTACCATTGTTATTATAGTGTTGTGAATCCACCTTACTATGACAATTTTGTGACTCTTCCATTGCTATGATAGTGTTATGAATTCGACATTGATGTTACAATTTTGAAACTCTGACTTCTTACAACAATGTTGTGACCTTTCCATTGCTATTATAATTTTGTGATTTCACCTTGCTACCGAAATGTTGTGACTCTACCATTATTTTTATATTGTTGTGACTTTGTTGCAACACAATGGGTCGCACCTTGTTGTGATTCATGTATCTTATGATATTTCTTGGAAAATCGTAGGGCCACCTATGCGATAAAATGATAAATGGTTTGGGAAATGGATGAAGAAGTTTAATTGTTGCAACTATTCAGTTTCGAAACCATCATTTAAGAGCAAGGAATAAATTGAGGAAACAATGACGATATTGGGAATGGATGAGAGGTTTAAATGTTGTGACTATTCAATTTCCCAACCATAATTTAAGAGCAAGGAATAGATAGAGGAAAATAGGTTGGGAGTAATCTGGAAGAGAAATGGAGAAGAGCTCGTGAAGTTGGAAAGGAAAAATGAATAAAGGGAATACAAACAACTAGGTGTGCCTAGTGATGAAACAATTGTGTGTATGTAAAGTCACAACACATAATAGAAATGTATATAGCTTGTTGAATAAATTGATGTGTATGTAAATAAAAAATGCAATCATGATGTTGTCTCTAATCTTGTTTCCTGTAACTCTTAGTTTTATCATTGTATCTTGTTAATGCTAGAATACAATTAGTTGTGTGCTCTATGGGTAGAGATCGACTTACTGTAGTTCGTTGTGTACAATAATATATGGTCACCTATGTCATAAATAAAGAATGAAGTTGTTCAAGAAAAGACATATATCCATATATAACTGAATACAAGGAGGATCCATAGCTTATTTTATCCTTTTTGGAAATATTTTTGGGGGCACAACCTATTAATGTTAGAGAAAAGAAGGGGTTGAGGGATGGAGATGAGTTAAAGATCACCTAGAGCCCATATAAGCCATGATCCAAAAATATCTTTCCACTTTGATAAATCATATAAAGTTAACTTATCTTAATTATGAATCCATTCAGATATTGAGGATAACTCTGATCTATTCTTTAACTTCTATTTTCTTGTAAAGATTGTCTTCTCATAAATTGAAACATTTGCCATTTCCAAGGATCTAAGTGAAACTTTACCTAATAATGGAGGATATCGATTTAAAAATTGCAAATATAGGTGATCTCTTTCCAAATTGTGAATGATTTATGCATTTTATACCTCCTACAATTTGTAGGCCTAGAAGAGGTCCACATATTCTTGCTACTCCCAATTTTCTACTAAGAGTTTTAACCAATATTACATATAGCACTTGAGATAGAGGTAATACTTACCTTAGACCCCTTTTACTTTTAAAGAAAGGTGTTGGATGACCAGTGACAAGTGGAGTTATCCAAGGAGCAACGTGTTGTAACATTACTGGTTTTAAGTGTATTATATAACTTCAATAATTAGTTAAAAAATAAATTTCATAAAAGGGTGCATTTCCGCCCTTCCACCTCTTGTTAATTCTTATACAAGTTTGGGAGTGCATCATAAATATCGTTTTGATTGGTGACAGAAATTTTTCAAATATTCATTTTCATACTCAACATCACAATGGCAATGTTATCTCAGTGATTAATAGGACTCTAGTGGTGAGAAGCATCCCCAAAATTTTGGTTTTACTAATTTTGTCAATCAGTTTTTGTCAATTTCATATATTTTACTCTTTGACGAGGTTCCTCCTAGAAATTTCTCATAAATTAAAAATATTCTACAAAAAACGATAGGTACCATAGTAGGAGATTGGTATTTTTTTAAAGAATTTACTGGGATCATAATCTATGGTTATGAACTACCTCCATACATGCTGCAAATTTTCTTACCTATGAGGAAATTTTCATTGGAGTATATCAGATAGAGCCTCAACTAAAATGATATTCATTTTGTGTCAAAGAAGTGTCCAACTATGTTCAAATTGAAGAAAGAGGTTGGACCTTTCTTAAACAACACTAGAGCATCATTACTGGAGGTTGAGGATATACTAAAATAGATTAAACTTCCCAAAAATAAGTATGAAAATGTGATCCTCACAATATCATATCAAAAGGGAGAGTGAAACATGTGTCAACTCCTTATAATCATGTCCCCAAACCAGATATTGAACAATTTGTAAACACAGATGTTTGACAACAAGTTATAGTCCATACTACTCAAACTAGCCAAGAATAAGGCCAAACATCACAACCAATTATTCTGGATTCCCCACAACCAAAGGAAAAAATGATCAATAGAGGATTTGAAGGAACACAATAGTCCTTCATTTCAGGAATAGAGGACGAGGAACAAAGGTTGTAGAAAAAGTGAAGAATTGAAGAAGAGGAGGTCTTAGTTTTAGCTCCAAACATAAAGGAAGCCACATAAAGCGAGCCTTAACTGGGAATTATTGCCAACAACTTTTATGGTTCAAGATACATATTCTTCTAGCATGTCACCTTCAATAGCAGGCAAGCACGACACCGTTTATTCACATTTTATGGAAAACAACAACAATAATACAAAGAATAAATAGGATGCCTATCATAGTTATGGAAACAAGGTTCAATTTCTTCACAAACAAGGTTATTATTTGCCTTGGATTATGAGAAGGGATAGTTCAACATGGAATTTTTAGAACATAAAGCTTAAACTATCAAAACTATAGAAGATTACAGGGAAGAAAAAATAACTATTGATTTAAAGAAAATACATCTAGTGGATTAAATGGACTTACATAGATAGATTGGAGAAATGATTATCAAAAGTTTGAAAAATACTACTGACAATGCTTCAAATTTGGAAACTATGCTCATAAGGTTACCAATCAATTCAAGCAAGATAAAACTGTAATAAGAACTAAACGAGTATTGATGACTTAGAGCGGTGTATAATTAGCATATAGATAGACCTAAAGGAATTTTATGCTATACATGCCTTAATAAAATCTAGAGACACTGATATTCAAGTGATCAGAAGAAAGCTTAAAATTCTAGAAATCGAACATGTTCAAACACCTGAATTAGAAGCTACACACAAAGAGAAAGAACAAGTTTTATCCCCAATAATTGAGCAGAATAAGAAAATTGAAAATATGTGCAACAAATTAACATCCTTACAAAAGAAAAGAATGAACATGTTTGTATCAACTTCTTCAACACAATGAACAATAGAGGTTTTGCATCAACTTCTTCAACATTATCAACAATATAGGTTGATCCTTCTAATAAGTTTCTTGAAACAATGTAAAATTAGAGTATTAAATATCTTGAAATTGAAAATCTAAAGAAAATACGCTTAGTGAAGAGTTCTGAAATAAGTAATCTCGGGGAGGAATTAGTTGATAGAAACAAAACAATCCACATTGATCAAGACCTGAAAGAAATATTACAAAAGGAAATGGATTGGTTAAAGAATTTGGCAGTAAGAACACAACCTTTGGTTGAGGCAAGGATTTTTTTTTAGGCAGGGATAGTTCCCAATGTTTTAGAGATGTGAGGATCTATCATAGTCATTCGAGATGAATAATACATGGTCTACAATATTGAGTAGGCCATTGATAGAATCAGTGCACAGTCAGGAGATAAACCCCATATTGCAATCAAAATAGTAAAATTCCTCAACATCAAGAATTGAAAACAACTAAGAACTTTGACTCTGGAAGTCATAACATATGTTATCATGGAGGTAAATAAAGTTTTAACTAAGCGAAACTTTATACAACAAGCACAATATATATGTAGGCTTGTCAAAAAGGAGGTAAATTTATTTAATTTCATATTTAATGTCTTAAAGGAAATGGGTATGCCCTTCTATTGGGATCAAAGTGATAGGTTGATGTATTTGGATGTATACAAAGATGCTTTATTTAGAACCAGGGAAAATTCTAACAAATTTTTAGATATCAAAGGAATTTTGAAGGGAAAAACTATAGTGGATAAGTTGGTGGACAATTTTTACATTCACTGTCAAGTGAAACTGTTATTTTCAACTACTCCAACATATCTGAAATATATAGATTTGGATATTTCCTACAGGAAAATGATGTCATAAAACTATCCGGTCACATCAGATTGGGAGTGGTTATCTAAATCCCCCCCTAATTATTTATTTATTTTTTTAATTTTTTTTCCCGGCAACAAAATTCAGTTGGAAAAAGGGATGAGTGGATAAAAATTATCGGATAGCTATAAACTCTTTATATTTTGATTAGTTTGTTCTTAAGAAGTTTCCTTTGCAACGAAAATTTTTATAATATTTTTATATAAAACTGAAGAAGAACTCAAAGAATGGGTTTATATTTTCCTTTCCCTTTATTAAATGAGTTTCACATTAAGATTGAGTCTTATATTGCTAACTTATTGTGAACGATTATTTGATAACCTAATTTAAACTTGAAAGAACATTTTTTTTCGAAGATGTTTCCAAGCTCAAGGGAAAAACTATGACTATCATTCAAAATGATGTTAATGTTGATGTTTACTACAACTTTCATGCAATGCATTGAATTATTAAATTATAAAACTATTTGTCATTCTATGTGTACTTGTATATCAACTTTTCTAGACTTATTTCATGTTGTTGGTGATGTTTATTATTCAAAGTGAAGAATTTAAGAAACTATTGCAATAAACACAATACTAATAGAATCTAAAAAATAATAATAACAATAGCACATTGACATGACATGAAAAATAGTTTCCCTACAAACCCATAAATTAAAAAACCAATTAAAATGGGAGCCACACCTCTCTCTATCTCAGTATATTAACTCAATCACTCACCATACAATATATTAAGTATTGTGTAGCTTCAATTAACCATATTTTGTTATCTCATATTATATTACAAGCCTAACCCTTTAACTAGGAATATATTGCCGATGCCTGAAACCATTTGTGAAAAAAGAATCGAATAAAAAGTTTCTCAAGGAATGCACTACCAAATCCCCATATGCAGAACCTAGTAATGAGGTGGGTGCCCCACAAACCCCCATTAGGATGTGGCTAAGTCTAGTTGCAAAAAATCCAACACATATCCAACTTTCTCCCACTTGTTCAATACTTTCCAAAAAAATGGGGTCAAGGTTAAGGAATTCATTTAATCAACAACTAAGGGAAATTATGCCTATTGATTCTCTACATTGAGAGAAATTTTTTAGTACTAATAGACTTTGCATCAATTTGTAAAATTCTTCAAGGTATTTACGTTCTCCAACAACAATATTTTGTTTTCAACCATGTCTCTCACAAAATTGTATTACACACCAATAGGATGTATCTTAGAATGATGAGTAAGGTCGTTTACAAAAAAATATGCACTTAAGAACCCACACTCCATCCTTATTACTTTATTATCAAAATAAATACCTAGAACAATATTTACAATGATGCCACTTCTTTATTTCCAACAATAGCCAAAATGTACTCAACTTTTGTAGTTAACAATGCAACTATATCCTAACTCTTGTTTATCCAATTAATTGCACCACCAAATCAGTTAAAACCATTACCATTTGAAGATCTTTTGTGGTTAATATATCCAGCCTAGTCCTTATGAACAAAAACTTATATGTTTATTTGTTTATGTGTTCCAAGTATTCCTTAGTAGAAAATTGTATAATTTGAAGTGCCATGCAAATATTCGAAGATGATTTTTACAATTGGCCAATGTTCCTTCCTTAGTTTCGACATATACCTAGTCAAAACTCCCAATGGAATGGGTAATGTATAGTCTATCATATATGGTAGCATATATTATACTTCCAACATAACTTATATAGGATACATAAGACATGTATTTTACCTATTCTTGTGTCTTGAAACATTGATTTGTTAATAATTGTACACCTACAAGAATAGGAACCTTGACTAGTTTACATACTTTCATAATAAACCTCAATAGTATTATCTCTACATATTTCCTCTTATGCAATTAGTTTTTTTGTGTTTTCCTGTTTTCTTATAATTTTAATACTTAAATAAAAATCACACCACCAATATCTTTCATATCAAACTTAGGGGACAACCGATTTTGGACATCCTTGACAATTTCCTTGTTGTTTTTAATAATAGCACATCATCAACAAAGAATACTACATAAATAAAACTATTACCAAGAAACTTGGGGGTATACATGATGGTCATATTTGCTTCTTAAGAAAGTTAATATTAAAATATAAGTGCCAAGCTTTCCATACCTGATCAATGATATTTTATTGCGAGCCTGTGATTTATCTTGCTAAAATTGAATGTGAAATACAAAGCTTGACAAAACACTTATTAAAAATATAGTAATTTAAATAAACAATTGCATATCACATAAAATAACACAAACCATATTGATAATGAAGTTCGCCAAGTGTGGGATACGTCTCCAGGTCTGCTTCCAATGGAGTGGGCTCTTCAATTATGATGCAAATAACTCCAACTAAATCAATTCCCAAATATCCAAATCTTGATCTCTAGTCTGGAGCTTCACTAAAAGACTTTAAGAACCCTTCACAAAAAACTCTCCTTTTACAATTCTCCAAAAGGGAAAAAATCTATGACTTATCACATAAACAATGATAATCACGCTACAACATAAAAAATTTTACACAACCACAAATAAACATTGAAAATGGCAACCATAAATGGAATCCAAAAAATGGCACCTAGAAATGGCACCATATGAGGCTTATGATTTAATTTTCCCTTAATTAAATTTGAAGAGAAATTGTAATTTCATCTCATGACAACTTGTATTAGTTAACTGTGTCATGAAGACTTAATTAGCTTAGGAAATTCGAGTTAGAGGTCATAGAGGAGGCATGTAGAGTTCTCCCATGATTTTAGAGGGTCTAGTTACAGGTATTTGTGAGTTGTAATTAGTTAACTCAATTATTTGAGTTAAAATAAGTTTAACTAGTTCTAACTAAGAGATGGGCTAGTGAGAGGTCCAGTGAATTAAATATGATTTAATTCAAAAGTAGTGATCAATCAGTTAACTGATAATTCGCTTTAAATAATGGTTGCATGTCAGCTCTAAGGAAGGCCCCGTTGAGACTGAGGTTAAAGGGATAATAATTATCAGTTGTATAATTAAAAAATTGTGCAGGTTAGTTATAGAGTCATGTGGAGGAAAAGGGATAATTGCACAATAAATTGGATGTATTTTCCTATTTAGTAGGGATTTAATTCCTCAAGGAATGTGTGAGAAAGGCAGGCTGAGAAGAGGCTAAGAATTGGCTAAGTATTTGGGTGACTTTGTGTATATTAGAGTGAGATAGTTGACAGAGTGCAGGAATTTCTCTGAGTGAGAAAGCATTGTATTGTTTTATGGTATTGAATTTATACAATATATAGATAGTGGGGTTTTAGGCAGTGTGATTTCCCCAGATACATCTTGTGTTGTGTGATTTATAGTCTCTTTCTCTTACTTGTTATGTGATTGTGCGATCGTTTTTTGTTTCCACAAATTGTAGAAGGATCAATATCTTGTTTTAGTACATTATATGATCAGAATGTACCTCATTGTTAGATTTTCTACATGGTATCAGAGCGCCATGAATCATAATAGAAGAGAAGAAATTGATTTTTTTTTAACATGTTCAAATTTACACATTTATTCTTCAAGGTCTAGCAGCAGATCAAGATGTCTTTTAATGGCTTGAGACTCGAATATTCCATTGAGGGAAATTAGAATTACATAGCATGGAAGGACAAGATGGAGGAATTTCTCGAGGACAACAGACTGAGGAAATTCATAGACATTGATATTCACTAGCCCGTAGTAGCAGATGCCAAACTTCTTGATGCATGGAAGAAGAAGGTATCAAAGACAAGAAGGATCTTGTTAGAAGGAGTTCCATATCATATTGTCTTGAGTTTCCATGGGAAGGTGACTCCATATGCTATGTGGATGGCCTTGACATATTTGTTTTAGAATAGCAACGACCACAGGAATTTGGCGCTAAAAGAAAAAGCTCAGAAATATCAAGATGGAGAAGGGTGAGATGATACCAAAATACTTGACTTAGTTCACTCAATGTCGAGATGAGATTGGAAGTGTTGGTGTGACAGTAGCCCATGATGATTTGGTGAGCCTAGATCTTCTAGGCCTTCCCAAGAGCTGACATAGTTACCATGACTCTGAATGGGAGGGAGAAGCTACCAGACTGGGAGCATTTGTGGTCTGACTTGGTAATAGAAAAGATAAGGCGGAGCACCAGAGACACGACCTTCGTCAAAGACAAAGAAGAAGATTTTTCATTGGTTGGAAAAGGAAAGAAATCCAAGGGAAAGAAGTCCCAAGGCAAAGAGGGAGATAGAGACTTCTCCAATACCGAGTGTTTACATTTTCATGAGCATGGGCACTATGCCTCGAATTGTCCACAGAAGAAGGCAAGCAAGAAGGAGCTTGAAGTTGCAGCAGGTGAAGCACTAGCTTCATAATTCGAGCTTGATTTTACTCTCATTGCATGCATGACCAACACTGTAATGGGATGCATGTGGTATCTAAATAGTGGTGCCTCATTCCATATGATGGGGAATAGAGATCTCTTCAATGAATTGGAGGAGAAGGACCTCCAAAAGATGATAGAGTTTGGAGATGACGGGAGTTATAACATGACCGATATAGGTACAGTTACCTTTCAGAGGGAGTCTCACTCCCCTCTCATACTGAAAGATGTTTTTTTTGTTCCAGGACTAAAGAATAATCGTGTCTCTGTGGTGGTATTGGAAGACCGTGGTTATGATATCATATTTAGAAACGGAAATTTGTTCGTCAGACACATCGCCATGGGATAGGTGAAACAGATCGGTGTAAGAGTCAAGAACCTGTATGATCTCGAGGAAGAAGATGCACGCAAATATTTGAGAAGAAAAGCAGAGGTTAGTGACTTTGTGTTTGAGAAGGAGCCTAAAGTATCTCTCAACTCGCAGCCTCAGAAGCAGTCTCATAAGGTTGTGGAGCAACCATAATTGGAGAAGTAGAGAGGACACTCAGTGGAGGCATCCACCTGAGAAGATACCTCCAGTAGGGGGCAATTTCGAGCTAGATGGGCAGAGGGAGCACATGCATCCATACCTCTAGCTGAGAGGTGGGGCAATGTGCAGACATAATCCCAAGAGAAGAAAATTGGAAACGGTGCATTGAGATGTCGTGTCTCATGGATCAGACCTGCCTATGGGGAGCCTACAATACACAATAGCAAGAAGGAACTATTGAATTGGGGTAGCATCGGATGTGCTCTAAGTCTCAAATTTTGAAGAGAGAATTACATGCATGTATTCTGGATAACCTAGAAATAGTTTAGGGAAATTCCACCGAGAGAAGATTTTATATAATAAATCAATTATTTTTAATGAGACACTAATTCTAAACTTAGGAAATTATAATAATTAATGGTATTAATCTAAATGTGGGTGAAACTTTTAGAAGAAGACGAGGATCAAGTCAAAATGATCTTAGCCATTGATTATATTCTAATATGGGTCGCTCAATGTCAACGAGAAGATTATTTAAGGAAGCTTGAGGGTCATTTGGAAATCACACCGAGAGATCAAGAGATTGAATTTTCTGAAGTGAGCAGCGCTCAGAGGAAAACTTTGATCAAGATATTCTCATGTAGAGAGGGGCAGAGATAGTTTCTAAAGAGAAATATTTCTCGGTCAGAGAAGCATTAACAGAGAAGGGCGGAGAGAGATCCAACAGCTCCAGCGCAAAGCTAGAGAGACCGACACAGAGCCACGCAGAGGTTGCGTAGATGAAAAAGAGGAAATACGGAGATTTTGTCGAAGGATCAATTTTAGAAGCCAGATTCTGAGGTGTGAGGCCGCGAGGTAGAGATTGAATATTCTAAGGAGAAGATCGATCCACAAACTGAGTGAAGCAGTGCCCAGAATGGTTGACACTGGGACTACGTAGAGGCAGCACAAAGCCTTTCAGAGGGATCTCATTCAGTGGTCAGATCAACTGGGATTTCCAGTCATAGTGTGAGGTAACCTCACTAATATTTTTTTTATTGATATTCTCTGTAACTGAATTTTGCAGAGAGACATTCAGAGATGTATTCAGAAATTACTGATGCTTAATAAAAAAACCCTCATATCTGTTGCACCAGTTTTTCAGCATTGGCTTTTTTTGGAGACATTTGTCCAAAAACAACAATGTCTTGTGTGATGTTTTTATTTATTTCTTAGTTTATTGTTTTGGCATATTTAATTAATTAAGTGAAGGTTGCAGTAATAATTTTCCTCGATATTTTCGGTAGAACATTGTAAATAACTTGTTCATTAAATAACAAGTAGGTTAAGTATTTTCAGTTGGCTGCAGTAGGATTATTGACTTGGAATTTTCACATGGTATGAGAGGGTTATAGGTGAAACAAGAAGAGTAGAGCCAGCATTGGGCAGGAGGATGAATAGCTGCAGAAGGCAGCAGTTCGAATCCCCAGAGGCATTGCGCATTCCAGGCCAAGATGGCTAAATTTTCGAGGAAAGTCCCTCTCTGAGTGAGTCGAAAAAGAGGAAGGGATTATAGATAGAAATTTTGTCACGGGAGAGGGAGCAGTGCAGAGCCTCAATGTTAGTGTTGGTGGGATGCATTTTTCTACAAGCATATCCTTTTTTTTTGTTCAAAAAGTCGTCAGAAGGAAGAAAAAAAGGATAGTGAGGGATTATTCTTCCTCGGGGAATTGCTAGTCGGGGAATTCTATTTTTCAATATCTGAGCAAGAGATATGGGTGGCTAATTTATCGTCTCTAACAAGAAGTGCGTAAGCCAGTCAAGCACTACGTAGAGGAGAAAGAGACAGAGCTAGATTCGACATTTTTCAGACAGCGGAGATGGAAACCAATGGGATGCATGAAACTGGGGGAATTTCTTCCTCAGAGAATTCTGAGTCAAGGAATTCGATTTCTCACTACAGAGTAGTAGTAGCCGAAAGTAGATCTACTTACTCCAGCAGGGAGTGCATAAAGCCAGTCAACCAGATCATTTTTTGCTCCAGTTTTGAGTTTCCATATTTTTGTAGCTCTACAGGGATGATCATATGAGATTTCTAGAAGAGGTCGTGCAAGTTAGCCAGAATGCAGATCTGGGAAGCATATCAACTTCCAATTGCCAGAGGCAGAGAAATTTGTCCAGTATGAGTTTCAAATAGAGGAAGGGTCCTAACCAGGGACTAGTCTTGAAAGGAGATAGTGGGACACTAGATCGAGAAGGAGGAGGAGTATAAGACTCTTGTGTGCCATGTTGGGTAAGATCCTTGAGGAATCAACCTCTTGGATCATGACCTTGCTACGGGAGCCCAAGATCAGTAGTAGTAGGCTGGAGCAGTTTCAGTTGGTGCAAAGGAATTTTGGAGCAATAGATGCAGTCGCTAGAGCGTTAAATCTTAAGAGTGCAGTGCAAAGTTATAGCAGTGCAGTAGCAGCAGCAGCGCAGTAGCTTCAGAGGGACAACCTAGGACTAGCAGTAGTAAAAATTTCAACATCGAGATACATCCATATTAGACACTTGTTCATATTTTTGATGTTTTCAATTGCTTCTCTCAACAACTGAGTTGCAATGCAGAGTTAGAAGTGGCAGTGCTAGCAGAAGACGTAAATGTAGCATTTGAGAGGGAGTTGTAGTACGAATGTAGCATTGATCGTGGCAGGGTCAACAACAGTACAATTGCAGCAACAATGCAATAGTTGGTGGAAAGCATGTCAGACATCAGCAGCGTAGAGGGATTTTCTTCAGGGTCAGAGCAGTATGCAAAAGAGTGTATTGTTAGAGTACATTCCTCGCTAAGAGGGAGTATTGATTTGTGGTAGCATCAGATGTGCTATAAGTCACAAATTTTGTGGAGAGGCTTAGACACATGTATTCCAGATAATCCATAAATAGTTTGGGTAAATTCCACCCAAAGACGGTTTTATTTAATAAATTAATTATTTTTAATGAGACCCTAAGTCTAAACCTAGGAATTATAATAATTAATGGGTATTAATCTAAAATTTGGGTGTAACTTCTAGAAGAAGACGAGGATCAAGTCAAAATGATCTTATCCATTGATTAGCTTCTAATCTAGGCCATTGAATTTCAACGAGGAGATTATTTAAGGAAGCTTGAGGGTCATTTGGAAAACACTCCGAGAGATCAAGAGATCGAATTTTCTGAAGTGAGCAGTTCTCAAAGGAAAACTTTGATCGAGAGATTCTCACACAGAGAGGGGTAAAGATAGTTTCCAAATGAAAATATTTCTCAGTTGGAGAATCATCAACAGATAAGGGTAAAGAGAGATTTAGCAGCTCTAATGCAGATACAAAGAGGTTGATGCATAGGCACACAGGGCTACACAGAGGTTGTGCAGAGGACAAAGAGGAAATCTGAATATTTTGCTAAAGAATCGATTTTAGAAGTCAGAAGTTGGCGTGTAAGACCGAGAAGTAGAGATCGAATATTCTGGGGAGCAGATCGATCCACAAGCTGAGTGACGCAGTGCTCAGAACATATGATGATACGACTACGTAGTGACTGCGCAGAGGCAGTAGGGAGCCTGTCAGAGGCATCTCATTCAGGGGTCGGATTAGCTGGGATTTCCAATGATAGTGTGAGGTAACCTCACTAATATTTTTATCAATGTTATTCTCTGTAACTAAATTGTCTGGAGATACATTCATAGATGTATTCATAAATTAATGATGCTTAATAATAAAAACCTCAGATCTATTTCACCAATTTTCCCGCATTGGGTTGTTCCAGGGATGTTTGTCCAAAAACAACGGTGTAATGTGTGATGTTTTTCTTTATTGTTTAGTTTCTTGTTTAGACATATTTAATTAATTAAGTGAAGGTTGCATTAGTAATTTTCTTGTGTATTTTCAGTAGAGCACTGTAAATAACAAGTAGGTGAAGTATTTTTAGTTTGTTGAAGTAGAATTCCGGACTTGGAATTTTCATAGCTCAATAAGATTGATGCAATTAGATGTCAGGAAGACATAAATCAGAGTCACATATGTCGGATACTAGAGCGCAGATCAGAGTTGGAAGCAGTGCATAAGGCATAGATGCAGAGTCGGCAACATCACAGAGTTTCCAGTATATAGTGTAGTAGCTAGCAGCAGTCAGAGACTCTGAATGCATCATATTTATTCAATTTTTTTGGAGGCTATCCAGTTTCAGGAGTTGCAGGAGCAAGCAACACTTGAGAAGTGTTACATGTAGAACATTCCAAAGGTACTAGATCAAGATAGATTTAATTCCTTTCTTGTTGAGAGGGAGTGTTGAAATTGGCAACAAGAAACATTGAAAATGGAAACCAGAAATGGAATCCAGAGAATGGCACCCAGAAATGACCCCATATGAACCTTCTGGTTTAATTTTCCCTTAATTAAATTGGAAGAGAAATTGTAATTTCATCTCATGAAAACTTGTATTAGTTAACTGATTCAAGAAGACATAATTAGCTTAGGAAATTCGATTTAGAGGTCATATGGGAGGCATGTACAGTTCTCCCATGATTTTACGGGGTCCATTTACAGTTATTTGTTAGTTGTAATTTGTTAACTCAATTATTTGATTTAAAATCAATTTAACTAGTTCTAATTGAGAGATGAGCTAGTGAGAGGTCTAGTGAATTAAAACTCATTTAATTCACAAGTAGTAATCAATTAGTTAACTGATAATTCACTATAAATATATGTTGCATGTCAGTTCTAAGGAAGGCCCAGTTGAGACTACGATTAAAGGGATTATAAATATCAGTTGTATAATTAGAAAATTGTACATGTCAATTATAGAGTCATGTGGAGGCCAAGGAAGCATTTCACAATCAATGGCATGGATTTTCCTATTTAATAGGGATTTAATTACTCAAGGAACGTGTGAGCAAGGCAGGCTGAGAATTGGCTAAGTATTTGGATGGTTTTTCCTAGATTAGAGTGAGACAGTTGGCAAAGTGCAAGAATTTCTCTAAGTGAGAAAGCATTGTATTGTTTCATGGTCTTGACTTTATACAATATACAAATAGTAGGGTTTTAGGAAGTGTGTTTTCCCAACATACATCTTGTGTTGTGTGATTGATTGTCTCTTTCTCTTACTTGTTATGTTATTGTGCGATCATGTTTTGTTTTTGTATATTGTAGAAGGATTCAATATCTTGTTTTAGTACATTATAAGATCAGATTGAATCTCGTTGTTAGATTTTCTACGGTTATCACATATCCAACATATCCTGTTGGGGTTCCCATGTTTTGGCCAGATTGGCAAGACCAAAGGATGAGACAACATCAAAACCACTTTCAGACCCTAGGATTTAGCCCTCCTGGGCCTAGAGAGGTATCTCTCTATATAAGCAAAGGTTTTATGTCCTTGAAGTTCAAAGTTAAGATTTTAGGCTAGTTATAGGTACAGGTTTATTTGTTTGATTGTTTGTTTGGTTGTTGGGAATCAGGAAAGGAAAGTTTCAGTATAATACAAGGATGAGTAAAGAGGATTTTAAGCAAAGGAGGGATGATTCAGGGAAAATCAAGACCATTGGGCAATGGAGTCAGGAAAGGGTTTACTTGCTATTCAATATGCAGGCTTTCAGTTGGGCTAGTCATCTAAAGCATTGGATCTTAAAGATGATAGTGTGGTATGAGATGATAAGGGAGAAGGTGACCTTCAGAAATCAGATCCAGGGACAGGACATGACATTAAACGACCTGTGATCTAGAAACTAAAGGCTAACTCTTCAGACAAGGGAACATTAAAGATTTAACGCATAGGTGAAAACCTGAGATTAGAGAGAGACTTTGAACTCCCAATGCTTCGGTCTCCAGCTCAAGGGAGCTTAGAAAGGTTCGATTAATTGAAAAGGATCCTAGTGAGACAGAGACAAATTTCTAGGCTCCCAGTATCCCAACTCAGTCAATTAAAACTTACCAAGCACATCTAAGAACATATTCATTAATTCACACATCAACTAGCAGCATATGGAACCACTACACTGGTTAAATTAGTTTGAAATCAATCCTCAGATAACACATACGGCAGAAAACAATGAAGGCAAGGAGAGCAGAAACATAGGGTACCTAACAAGGGTAAATCCTATGCCGGATTTCTTATGCAAGCCAGAAGAAATGAAATGTAATGAACTACAAGAGAAATCAGAGACAAAGATAGAAAAACATCATCGCTGCTTTAAATCGAGATCCAAAGAAATGTGCTTGTCATATTAAAGAGCAACACTAGTCAAGTACAACACTACCAATAGCTCGATATTTAGTCTGAAAACATCTTCCTCAGCCTATCTTACAACTTTACACAAAGAGCATGTCTCAAAAGAAACAGCTTGCATTTCACAGAGAGCCGATCAACAACCTTTACAATGTTTCTTCATGAATTTTATAGCTGAAGAGGAGCGGAGGGGGTAGGTGAGAAACTAAATGTAGCATTAAAATTCAAAAGAGGAAGAGGGTCGAGGCCCCATTCTGTTTTAAATTCTGGGCATTTATCTTTGGTACTCTTGGGATGAAAGAGTGGTCTTCGTCAGGCTGCAATTTACTCCAGGTATGTCTTTGATGTACTTGTTGTAGCACCTCTGCAAAACTCTGGTGAACTGAACCAAATAGATTAATGATTTTAGGTTCGCCATACTATATAACTAATGCACTGGAAACATAGGACCACTGTCAGGGGGGAAAACTTCTCTTGGACACAATGTAGACTGAAACAATAATGAGTACCGTGTCCTTTCTCAGGAGGAGACATTCTGCTGATATAAACACCCTGATGATATGGTTTTTAGTGCGTTGAACCTTCTGTGTGATCCATGATGTCTTAGATCTAGTGCCTTGTCCTTCAATTGCTTCAGAAATCTTTGATTACCAGTCTTAAATTCTCTGATCTTTTACTGATACTCTTTTACTACTCCATTCCTGTCTCTGTCAATGAATTCTGCGCTTTAATGACTTTGAAAGGTTTCACAGAGTTTAACCTTGTTTCTTTCATAAAGGTCCTGTCATAATGCCTTCCAAGGCCTTTCTTCATAATTTTTGATCTCTGCACATGGTCTTCCCTATGTTCTCTATCGTTGTAACAAAGACTGTGAATCATGGTGGTTTTTCACCGCTCGTAACCCTGCAAAACACGCAATCATGTTAAGAAAACTATGCATGGGGAGGGTGGATGCGGCGGGGAAAATGAGGATTGTCGTGCAGACTGGTGAAATGGTGGAACAGTGCAGGGTGATGGCGGAAAATTGCAGCGTAACAGTGGAAGATGGTCATGGTGAAAGTTGGCGGAATGCGAAAATTTGACACTTGGGCCTTTGAATGAAATATATAGGGGAGCTGATGAATGCGAGGACAACACGTGGAATGGTGATGTGGCTGGGCCCGGTCGATGGTGAGGCACGGATTTAATTCTAGCCGTCCGATCTCGAGAGGAGATCAACGGTGGAAAACGCGTCGGAGGGTGACAAATGGTGGACCATGGGTCTATTTGCCTTGGGCTAACTCCCGCGCGTCTTCGCGGCGCGATCACCGTTGGATGGGCAGCTCTAGATCGGACGGCGTATGTGCATATCGCGCCGAGTCAAACACCGAACTTTAACGCGCGATAGTGGGCGGTTTTCAAACAGTGCTCGGTGTCACGTGTCCTGCGGTGAGTGGAATCGCTCCGAAGCGAAACATACCGCCTACCCTCCAAAAGGCAGTGCGATGGAAACCGGCGGGTTTAAACAGTGCTTTAGCGTGGGGACCACCGAGGCAGGTGAACTTCTAACCGTTGATTTGCGGGTTGAACGAACGGTGGATATGCGATCAGAGCAGTGAACGGGTTGGGCCATGGGCGCAACGCTAATCTACGAAGACCGTCCGATCTGTACAGATTGACGATTAATACTGCGCCTGATATCCATCTGCGATAAGCGCCCTCCAGGCTAGCGCTTGGTTCTAGCGCCCAGGTCACGTGGAGAAAAAGGTTGCCGAAAGGTGCTAAGCCTTAAATATTTTAAAATGTGGGATTTCGGCCCTTTTTATGCAATTTGAGGCTAGGAAAGGGTAACGATAGAGGAAAAAAGGGGGAATTAGACCAAACAAGGGGTGTGCGTAGGATTTAAAGGAATAGTGGGTGGTTTAGAAGGACTAGGAGATGGATTCCTGGGGTAAATAGGGGAATTTTGACAAAAGGGAAAAAAGGTAAAAATGGGGAATTCTGCAGGGGTACAAAGGGCAAAAGAAGGCCTTTTGGATCACAATTTTTACAATAAGTGAGGCTTAGAAATAGCAGTGGAATTTTACCAAAGGGAAGAGGGTATGGGGATGCTTTCAAGGATGATGTGTTTTCAGAAAGAAAAAAAATGCAATCCTTGAAGGCTCAAAAAAAAATTTAGCCCCCTGCTTGCTTGACAAGGAATTTATAGGGGGCTAACATATCCAATGCATTAATATATGACCAATGACATGTTAGATTTAAACATAACCACCAACCAACATATTTAATATGTGACCATATTATAAAAATAATTTATAACCATCCACGACTTTGTCCAATCTCGTGGCTAGGAGTGGTCAAAGTTTTGGGTGATTTAATTGTGAGTTAAATCCCTGTCATTTAATTTCTCAACCCCGATTTTGTGAAATGATGAGGTATATGTGTACTATATGTACTAGGTGATTATTTCTTAAAATTGATTAATCTAATGCAAGAAACTTGAAACGAATTACATAAAGAAATTAAATCAATCGTAACAAAACAACATGAATCAAAATATCATAAAAGAAACTAAACTAAACTTTCATAAATGAAACCACACTTGCTTAATTGAAATCACACTTGCTTAAAATTAAAATAAATGAAATAACATAAATATTTACAACAAAAGAAATAGGTGCACAAGTTGCGGTTGGTGGGGGCCCTCCATTCCTCAGCAAGCACACTGAACAATTACCAAAGCTTGGAGATCAAAACAATAATATGTATTCATAAAATGAAGTTGGAGAAAAGCTCCAAATATATTACAATAATTCAACTATCTTCCTCTCTATCCTCATTTTACAAATTACATCTTTGATGGGACCCTCAATGGGGCTCCTTTGAAGGATGCACTCTTATCTATACACAAACTTAAGATAACTAATCAATTAATATAGATCCACAAATCTCTCCTAGTTCCACATTCATTTCTTTTGGTTACAACTATTCACCTAAAAATATGAGATACAAATCCTCTCAAAATTCTCTCCTAGTTTTGATAGGAGACACATATCAAAACGTCCATGATTCTTCTCTTTTGAATGTGCTTAGTCAATGATCCAAATCTTCTACAAATATTCCACAAAACTTCATGAGTTGGAATTGAAATTTGAATTTGTGGTTGAGTGGCCAAATAGGATCCTTCTAGAATCTTCAAATAGGCCTACAATATCATAAAACTCCTAGAATCTTAAAATAGGCCTACAATATCATAAAACTCATACCACTTTTAGACATATGTGAAAACATGTTAATTTCATAATATTTAATCATAAATTCTCTTAAAATACTTAAAATAAATTACTTAGAAAATGTTAATGATAATCCCATATGATCATGAAAATGGTTATTAATGTAGGGTTATGGAGCTACAAACCTACCGAATATGGTAAAGAGTTACAGAATATGATAAAATGAGGGTAAAAGAGGATGAAATTTTGGAGGCCCGACATTTCCCCACAATTGAAGATGTTGCATGTCCTCATGCAACTTTGCATTGATTCCCTTCATCATGGCTTAGTACTAATTCTCTTTTAACTTTGCATAATCACGTCATTTGATAACTTTATTCACTTTTAAAAGTGTAGTTTTAAAGACATTTGATTGAAACATATTTTTTTATGGTTGGTTCTTGTGTGTCAACCAAAAATCTATGAGTATTGGTTCTTGCGTAACAATAATTTTCTTATTTTTGTTGCATCAAAATACTTGAAAATATTGATAATTCCTTTTTAAGGCCCCATAGTGGTTGTCACCCATTTAATGTGCTTATCAATTGATCTTTGCAAAACATATAAACTTTTGGAATCAAAATGCAATAATAGTTTATTGGGAAAATATGTTGCTTATGATGAAATGAAATGTGACATGTGACACGAAATGTGAATATGAATTGATATCCCTTCCCCCCAATTAAAGGTGTTTTCAGTTTTTGGAAAATGGGAAAGGGAATATAAATTTGGTGAAGGATTTTCCAAAATCATAATTTTGGCATTTAAGGAATTGCATGATTAAAGATTAGAAATCAACATACCTTCACCTACCTGAAAATTGGACAAGATATATATATATAGAAGAGTGTGGTTGCTTCTGTTGGATCATGGAATGTGAAATAAAAGAATCTAATATGTATTTTCTTTCTCTTGATTATATGAATAGAGGATGAATATGATCTAAATTTGGAATCTTTATTGCTACGGCTGTTCAATTTTGAGTTGAGTCCTGCTGCAAGCTGCTGAATCATATGGTCTTCATTCATTCCCACTAAGTGGAATAATTCTTATCTATGTGAATAGATGTGTCGATGTCGAACATAGAAAATAAATTGTTGGATTATCAACCATTAATGAATTCCATTAAACAACACGACAGTACTCACCATTGATGTCATTGAGAGTCAAGATGCCTAAGTACATCTTAATAGGTACGAATATATGTGTTTTAGTCGAGTCACCTAGAAGATCCGACAAACGAGGGAGATTGATGTATCCCCACTATTTATTGGCAAGAGAACTTGCCATGAAAGCATGCAAGCCTCAAGGTACTTGAAATATCTCTATTCTCGATCCCGGATGATGTGTCGGGGTCGATGGGAAAAAACTTGTTAGAAGGGAGGCCTTAATGATTCCTCCATCATCTAACGCGAGTATAAAATAATAATTTGAAGGACCCTAGATGAAATATTTTCATTATGAAGCAAGTTTTATTTGATAGAAAGGAAGAGGAAAATGGGGTGACTCAACTTTGCAAGGGAGCTGAATGGTTTTATTTTTGGGTTAAGGGTGAGTGAAAATGAGGCAGGAAAGTATGAAGATTGTAAAGGGAAAATGAGTTTTGAAATCATGGTTTGGCAATAGGGAGATTGAAATTTATGGATCAATTGTAGTCTTAGAAAGAGTAACAATGGTAGAATTGGTATCTGAGAGGCCTTGTTTAGTAATAATGTTGTAATGGATCTGATTTGGCATGGAATGAACATGTTCTTTTGAAAGAACTTTGGTCTTTAAAAGACACTCGTGCATATAGTGATCTTCTTTCATCGTCTTAGAACCTGCAAAAAAATGTAAGACTATCGAGAGAGAAAGATGATTAGTCTCTCTTCATGTAATATATACATAAAAAGCTCAGAAATGGTAGTAATAAAACAAATTCAATTAAGCAAATTAAATGCACTTTTACCTGTTTGGAAAGAGGTGCCTTAGACTACCTATTGGTGTTTTGTCGGTAAATTATTCATTTTTTACTGTCTCAAATGCTAATGAAAACTCTCTCACCATGTAGATATCCTCGAGATCTTTCCAACGACATTTGAATCCTCGAAAATTGATGTCGTATGAAAGAGTGATGATTGTCTGAAGGTTTTATGAAACAAGAAACAAATTGTGCATGGGTACGATGTGGATGTTGAAGTGGGTGGATGACATGGCATGCATACGTGGTGAGATGACTATTCAAGGTGAAATGGTGGACAATGAGGCAATGACTGTGTAATTTTGACCAATAATATGTTGCCACATGATAGCGAAATTGTTGCCTGGTTAAGGATTGTCAAAATTATAGAATAGTTAAAAAAAATTGGCTTTTATTGGATTTGACCTCACGACCTCTCTTTTACAAATTTAAAGACTTAATAATAAACCACAATTCAAATTTTGGAAATAATAGTCATAAAAATGCAAGTTAAACTTAAAAATATTAATGATTCTACAAATTTGACTTATCAGACAACAATTTGATAAATGCCTAGCAAAACAATATTCAAGATTTTTAGGAGAAAATCAAGTGTTTAACTGCACTTCTCAATCAATTTCATGCCACCAAAATATTTTATTTGCAATTGAACTTATTCTCTTGCGAAAAAAAATGGATTTCACAACCAATTTATTCTATAAAATTTGAAAAGACATTGAAGTTATAACTCAATTTTTTTGTATTTTTTATTTTTTTGTGGCAAGTTGTACAATGTGTGTTACAACAAAATTCGTGGGTCATTTTGTCACTGACTATCCCTTGGTTTTTCTCAAATTTTGTGGACATGTTCATTTTATTCTCATATTTATGCACACCAAAAATTAGCACCATCCAATGCACGGATTTCGAGATATAATTAAAATTGTTGTAAACTTCATAAATGTTTTTCTCACAAACTACATATCGGATTTGGCTGAATTTTTTTACAAAGGTTCCTATGGTTCTAATGCTTCTGCATACCAAAAATCAGATCGATCCAAGGCACGGATCTCAATATATAATTAAAATGGATGTAGGTGATGATCTTCATTTTCTCGAAAACTATGAAGCGGATTAGGCTGAAATTTTTAGGGACTGTTCATCAAAATATTATGCACTTCCTGTAAAAAAATTACGAAAACCCAGTTCCTAGTTTATGAAATATATTCAGTTTAATTTCTAAAAAAAAAATCTTTTTAAGAAAAAGAAATTATTTTAGCAAATTTTGAGACAAATCCAATTGAAATTTGGAGATTAAATTTTTAGTATTTTTAGAATGAATAATGAATTTAGATCTCTTATCCAATTTTTAGATCTATGAGTTTTATTACAAAATTTCAAAGCTAACTTTATTCGATTTTCCTTTCTGATCTTCCAGGTCGCACAAGGCACAAGAAGAGAGCATACTCATGAAATTTGTTAACTCTCTATTCTAAAATTTGAAAAACAAAGTAAAAAGATTTGATCCCAAACCTTAAAATTTTAGCTCTCAAAAGTTTGTTTGTTCTCCTCTTTTTCTAGATTTTCCTGTAATATGATTAGTAAGTCATGTGGCTCTTACTGCACCACCAAAAATAAAATTGCAAATAAAATAAAATCTAACTTATAAACAAACAAACAAACAAACAAAAACTTAAAAACATCACCAAATTTGGTTTTATTTATTGATTTTGTCCTCCTCTACTGGAAATAGAAAAATTGGTCCAAGTGTATGCATATTTCCAGTGTAACTGTTGAAATTTGCAACAAGAAACAGTGAAATTGGCATCTAGAAACAACATGACAGCACACACACTAGTGTGGGACCACAGGTGACACAGTGAAAGGTCCTAGCGATACAATAGTGTGCAAGCCAATTTATTAAATAAATTGGAAATGTGTCTAATTTAATTTTCTCTTAATTAAATTGGACAATAAATCGTAATCTTATCTCATAAATAGTTAGCTGAGTGTAATGGACTCAGTTAGCTCATGAATTTCTAGTTGATAGTGGTTGGTGAGGCATGCTCAATGATTCTATTACTTTTTAATCCAAGTTGCAGTTAGTGCATTAGTTTAATGCATGAGAAATCAGTTAACTCAATTAAGTTAGTTAAAGTCAGTCTAACTAGTTATAACTCATTGTTGCACTAGTGAGAGGTCAAGTGAATTTAAATCAGATTTAATTCACATGCAGTGATCTGTCATGTGACTGATGATTTACTATTAATAACTGCATGCATGTCAATTCTGATGAAGACCCAGTTGACACAAAGGTTAAAGGGAAGTTAACTATCAATTGTATTTTTAGAAAACTGCCCAGATGAAGTTAAAACACCATAGGATTTCCCATGACGTTTGTGCAGTCAAGGAAGGTTGAGATTCCTAAAGAATAGGGATTACATTCCACATGAATTGCGTGAGCAAAGCAGGCTGAAGACAGGCTGAGAATTGGCTAAGTTCTAGCCCGATTTTGTCTGGATCAGTATGAGACAATCAGGATAGTGCAACAAACTCTTGTGAGAAGAGTGCATTATATTGTTTCATGATTCCTTGGTTAATTATATACTATAGATAGAGGGGTTTTGAGCAATAAGCTTTCCCCAGGAAAAATATTTGTGTTGTGGATTAATTTGCTTCTTTCTTTTACTTGGTGTGATTGTGCAATCGTGTTTATTTTCCGCAAAATTGATTAGTAGAAGGATTCAGTACATTGCTTTAACATATTGCATGATCAGATTGAATCCATTGGAATACATATTGTTTGTATAATTTCTACATGGTATCAGAGCTCCAAAAATCACAATAGTGGAGAAGAAATTGAGTTTGTGTTGAACATTATTCAAACTTGCAAATACTTTCGTTGGTGCGACAAGCGAATCAAGATGGATTTCAATAGCTTAAGATTGGCATATGCACTCGAGGGAAACTCTAATTATATTGCATGGAAAGATGGAATGGAGGCAGTTCTTGAGGAAAACGACTTGAAATAATTCATTGATAATGACATTCCCAAGCCCGCAACAACAGATGTTGCTCTTCTTGATGCTTGGCAAAAGAAGGTAACAAGGGCGAGGAGGATCTTATTAGAGGGAGTTTGAGACCACATTATCTCGAGTCTCCATGGAAAGGCAACTCCACATGAAATTTGGATGGCCTTGAAATATTTGTTTCAGAACAGCAGTGACCAAAGGAAGTTGGCATTGAAGGACAAGCTCAAGAAAATCAAGAAGGAGGAGGGCGAGACGGTACCAACATACTTGGAAAAGTTCACTCAATGTCGAGATGAGATTGGAATTATTGGTGTGACCGTAGCAGATGATGACTTAGTGTGCCTAGCACTTCTAGGCCTTCCCAAGAGCTGGCATAGTTATCAGGACTCTGTCAATGGCAGGGAGAAGTTACCAGATTGGGAGCAACTTTGGTTGGATTTGGTACAAGAATAATTTAGGCGAAATACCATGGATGGATCCTCATCCAAGAATAATGACGAGGAATATTGTGCCTTGGCCATTAAGAAAAATAAGGCTAAGGGAAAGAAATCCCAAGGTGAAGCAGAAAAGAAAGACTTGTCCAAGATCATATGCTTTCACTTTCACGAGCATGGGCACTATGCTACAAATTTTCCACAAAAGAAAACCAAGAAGGAGCCTACAGTTGCAGTAGGTGAAGCATTGGAATCATAGTTCAAGCTTGATTTTACTCTCATTGCATGCATGAAAACACTGTAATGGGATGCATGTGGTATTTAGACAGCGGTGCCTCGTTCCCTATGATGGGGAATAGAGATCTCTTCAGTGACTTGCAGAAGAAGGACCTCCAGTAGAGTATAGAGTTTGGAGATGACCAAAGGTATAGTGCTACCAGCATAGGTAGAGTTACCTTTTAGAGGGAGAATGGCTCCCATCTCAGACTAGCAGATGTTTTTCATGTTCCAGGCCTAAGGAAGAATCTTGTCTCCGTAGCAGTTTTGGAAGAACGTGGTTACGAAGTAATGTTTGGAAAAGGAAAAGTTTTCCTTAAACACATAGCCATCAGAAATTGGAAGCAGATCGGTTTAAGAGTCAAGAACCCATATGCTCTCGAGGTTGATGATGGATGCAAGGATTTGAGGAGCAAAGCAGTGGTTGAGAGGGAGAAATTATATCTCAACATGCAGCCTCAAAAGCAGTCTCAAAAGTTTGCGGAGCAGCCACAATTGGAGATGTAGAGAGGAGGCCGATTGGAAGAGTCCACTAGAGTAGAGACCTCTAGGAGGGGGGAATTTCAAGCCAGAAGGGTAGAGGGAGTACATGCAGCTATACCTCCAGGTGTGAGGTGGGGCGATGTGAAAAATTAATCCCAAGAAGAAATTTTGGTAGGGTTCATTGAGATGGTGTGTCTCATCGATCGAACTTGGCTATGAGGAGCCCACAATACATCAGTAGTAGGAAGGATCGGTTAGATTGATGTAGTCAGATGTCAGGAGGACATAAATCAGAGTGACATGTGTTGGATCTTGGAGTGCAGATCAGAGTTGGCAGCAGTGTAGAGTGCATGGATGCAGATTTCAACAACGAGGGAGTCCAATAGACATGTGTAGTAGGTACCAGCAATCAGAAGACTCTAATGACAGATGCATTATACAGATTCAGTTATTTCGAGGCTATTCAGTTTCAGAAGTGTTGCATGCAAGAGTTACATGTGTGAACAAAAATAGAGAAGTGTTGCATGCAAGATTTACATGTGCGAACAACACTAGAGAAGTGTTGCATGCAAGAGTTGCATGTGCGCGTGCAAGAACATTCCAAAGGTACCAGATCGAGACAGATTGATTCCTTTCTTGTTGAGAGGAAGTGTTGAAATTTGCAACAAGAAACAGTGAAATTGGCATCCATAAACAACATGACAGCACACACACTAGTGTGGGACCACAAGTCACAAAGTGATGGGTCCTAGCGATATATTAGTGTGCAAGCCATAAATTGGAAATGTATCTAATTTAATTTTCTCTTAATTAAATCGGACAATAAATTGTAATATTTTCTCATAAACACTTGTAATAGTTAACTGAGTGTGATAGACTCAGTTAGCTCATGAATTTCGAGTTGAGGGTGGTTGGTGAGGCATGCAGAGTGATTTTATTAGTTTTTGAGTCCAATTTGCAGTTCATGCATTATTTTAATGCATGAGAAATCAGTTAACTCAATTAAGTGAGTTAAAGTCAGTCTAACTAGTTGTAATTGATTGTTGCACTAGTGAGAGGTCAAGTGAATTTAAATCATATTTAATTCACATGCAGTGATCTCTCAAGTGACTGATGATTTACTATTAATAGTTGCATGCATGTCAATTCTAATGAAGACCCAGTTAAGACAAAGGTTAAAGGGAGTTAACTATCAGTTGTATTTTTAGCAAACTGCCCAGATGTAGTTAAAACACCATAGGATTTCCCATGATTTTTGCGCAGTCTAGGAAGGCTAAAATTCCTAAAGAATATGGATTTCATTCCACATGAATTGTGTGAGCAAGGCAGGCTGAAGACAGGCTGAGAATTGGCTAAGTACTAGCCCGATTTTGTCTGGATCAGTGTGAGATAGTCAGGATAGTGCAGTAGAATCTTGTGAGAAGAGTGCATTGCATTGTTTCATGATTCCTTGGTTCATTATACAATAGAGATAGAGGGGATTTGAGCAGCAGCTTTCCCCAAGAAAAATATATGTGTTGTGGATTTATTTGCTTCTTTCTTTTACTTGGTGTGATTGTGTGATCGTGTTTATTTTCCGCAGAATTAATTTGTAGAAGGATTCAGTATCTTTCTTTAGCATATCGCATGATCGGATTGAATCCATTGGAATAAATATTATTTGCATAATTTCTACAGTAACCATGAGTGTAACAAGAGTAAAAATATATTCATGCTTAGGTTTGAAAACTATGCATTAAGTACATAAAAGCATGAAAGACCAATTGTTTTGATAATGTAATCAAGAATTAAGGAAGAATGAAAGAGTGATGTGACTTTATCCTTGATTGGAACCATCTTTCAATAAATCTATGACATTCTTGATTCCTTTCTTGGTTTATATCACACTCAATATCATCATTTATTATGCATTCCTCAATATTGGATTCTAGTGGTTGCTCCCCATCAAAATTATCCATGATTCTTTTGTCTCATCTAAAAATTGACAAGAGGAATCAAAAGAGAGTTGAAGATCTTCTTATGGAGGTGGAGAGAAAGACAAGTTTCTAAATATAGTTAAAATATGCTCTTCCTGAGAGGCAGATATCACAGTTGTTGCTAGGATTCGAGAAAGTTCTTGGAAGGAAAATTTGCAAACTCTTAATTGTCCGTGAATTACTCCAACTGGTTGATACCTCGTGTCTTGCACACGGATTAGTATAAAGTATTGAAACATTATTGAAATTTAATATGCACGACAAATGATTTTAATATGCTTTTAACCATGCATCTAAGAATGAATGCAACTATAATGAGTTATCTAAATTTTCAGAATAAGAACCTATGTATACCTCCTCGGAAACAACGCTAAAATGTTGGGTGATTAAATTGTGAGTTAAATCCCTGTCATTTAATTTGTCAACCCGGGGTTCGTGAACTGATGAGGTATACGTGTACTATATGTACTAGGTGATTATTTCTCATAATAGATTAATCTAATGCAATAAACTTGAAACAAATTACATAAGGAAATTAATTCAATCCAAATAAATCCAATCCAATCTAATCCAAACATAGAGAAATTAAATCAATCTTAACAAAAAAACACGAATCAAAATAACATAAAAGAAACTAAACTAAACTTTCATAAATGAAACCACATTTTCTTGAAATGAAACCACACTTGTTGAATAGAAACCACACTTGCTCAATTGAAATCACATTTGCTTAAAATGAAAATAAATGGAATAACATAAATATTTACAACAAAAGAAAGAGGTACGCAAGTTGTGGTTGTTGGGGGCCCTCCACTCCTCAGCAAGCACACTAAACGATTATCAAATCTTGGAGATCAAAGCAGAAATATGTATTCCATAAAATGAAGTTGGAGAAAAGCTCCAAAGATATTACAATAATTCAACTATCTTCTCATCTATGCTCATTTTACAAATTACATCTTTGATGGGACTCTAAATAGGGCTCCTTTGAAGGATGCACTTTTATTTATACAAAAGCTTAAGATAGCTAATAAATAAATATAGATCCACAAATCTCTCATAGATCCACATTTATCTCTTGTGGTTACAACCAAAAAATATGAGATACAAATCCTCTCAAAATTTTCTCCTAGTTTTGATAGGAGGCATATATCAAAACATCCATGATTCTTCTACATTGAATGTGCTTAGTCAATGATCCAAATATTCTACAGATATTCCACAAATCTTCATGATTTGGAATTGAAATCTGAATTTGTGGTTGGGTGGCCAAATAGGACCCTTCTAGAATACTCATACATGTCTTAACATTCACATGATTAAGATTAATATAAAACCTATGTCGGTGTTGAACCAAGTTGGAGTCATGTATTTAAGAGTAAGCTAATGTTGTAGTAAAATGGCCCACTTTCCAATGACAAATTTTAATTGAATATGGTAAAAATTTCCAACATGATAAGAGGTTTACTACTATAAAAGTTCCACGCATGGTGCAACAATACCCTCGTTATTTTTCCTAACCCTGAATCAATTCAAAGTCTTGGAAAACAGATTTGAGTTTCAAATCGATTAGGACTTTGACTTGTTATTTTATTAAATTGTAGCGATGTGGGTGACCTTTGCTACAAGATAAGATGGAACCTTAATGTTGGCCAACCATCCATGTTGGCAATTTTATTTATGAATTAATAATGGTCCACTTATTCTAAGAAACATTTAATTGTTTAGTAAGCTTCCCTCAACTTGTTAGACTTTGATGGCATGATAACTCAAAGTTCCAATCGATTTATTAAAGTAATCAAATTTTCAAGTATTTTTGTCATATTAGAATTGGGAAATACCATTAGAGCATTGTTCCATCGTTCAGTGGAACTTGGATCATGCCATAAAATTATACCATATTAACCTTAAGCTTAGCACTAGAAAGAGGGCCATTTTTCTACAAGAGTAATGTACTCCCTTCTCATATCCTTTTCTCTTTTAATTTTTTGGATATAACACTTCCTTAAAATTTTATTAAGAGAAAAAGCATGCATAACATTTCATACAAGAAATATTTGGGCCCATAATAGTATTCGCAAGTGAAAAAATACCACAATCTAGCATATATAGGTAACTAGAGCTAACATAGTCTAGAGCTTGAGGGATAGTCAAAACTAAAATGGACAAGGACCTAGTGCATTATACAAATACCACAAGACTCAAGGTTAGAATTAAAAGAACTAAAAACATAAAATTTTGTTTATTAACCACATTCACAATAATATGTTAATCTAATTAGTGATGATGGTTCTTGTGTCAACTGGAGAGTCTCGTCCTTTTGGAATAGGGCCCCACCTAGTGACAGATGCCTCATTAATATGTTGGGTAGTTTCCTACCCATATTTTCTTCATTGTTATATATGTTTCTCCATTGATGTTGCCATATTTTGGAAAGGGAGTTTTTCATTTTCAAGTTGAGGGAGAAATATCCAACAATGGGGTTCTTGGATTTGTTTGCAATGGCCATTTCACTTTCATACCTAATAACCAACTTGATGCTAGGTATGTTATCAAAATGGTGGTAATGGAACAACCTAGAGGGTAGGTGAACATGGGATCCCAACTCATTGTGCATGCGGTAGTGCCCTATAACTTCATTAATATGTGAAGGTGCACCAACTCCAAATTCATCTTATCAACCTTCACCTTAATGTGCAAGTCTAAGTTGGCAAAGATCAAAGCTTTGTTAATCCAACTGAGATCATCACATGCATTTTTTCCTGAAAACATTGCCATCCCCTGTTTTCCAAATAGAAAATAAAACTTAATTCTAACAAGTTTCAATGGTGAAAGTGTAGAAATTTCTAGTTCCAAGTGATTGTTCTCCTTGTGAGCTCAATTAAATTAATAATTTGTTGAACTTAATAAATTCAAAAACTAATTTCGGACCTTGGCATCAACTGCACAATAGTTTGAAAAGTAAGTAATGGAAGAATATAATAGTTTCAAACATACATGGGTAATTTCACCTTCAAAATCAACTTTTTATTAGTTGTTCGAAGCTTACAAGGAAACCTCCACAATTTCTTGAACTAGTAGTTGCATGGTTAGTAAATATCACCATGAAAAATAGATCTAACAAAAATTGAGAAGAAATAGTGTGCAAAGAAGAATGTATGACCTGCAACGTGATTTATTGTAAAGATCTATATTATGATAGATATATATTGTACTTATGTAGTATGTATGGTTGTTGCATAGCCTCCTCCTTCCTTCTAATTTGGCTCATGTATTTCACTTTAGCTTTGCTAAACTAGTTTCTCTCCTTTTCCAAAGAAAAAATATGTTTGAACTCTCTATCCCAACCTATCTCCATACTTTTAAGTGAATCCATAATTTCTTAATGTAGAAATTATGATGTATATTTTCAACTTCTTATGAAGTTTTAATCAAAATCACAAGACACAAACCTACTCTACTACTCTATGAAAATCAATTCACAATTTAGAACAATAATCTTAGACATGCAATAAGAAATAACACACATGCACGCAATATTTTTCTTTGGGAAAGAAATATGCTAAAAACCCCAATGCCTCCTTGCATTAATCTAATGAATATAGATGTATTACAATTGTTTTGCTCAAATTAGCACAACCTGCAAGTGACTAACCTATCTCTATGCTCACTAAGAAGCTCTGACCTAGACTTAGTCAATTTTTGTCTTTGCTTGAGCCCCTATTTCCTTGTGCAATTCCTTGTGAAATTAGGACCCTATTATTTAGGAATTTCTACAAAATGGATGGCACAATTCCCTGGGTTGATCATCTGATTGCATGCAATACTTGTCCACTCAAAACTAGTCTATAATTGATGTTATAATGCCTTGAAATCTCCACCACAATCGAGGAGCTCGAATTCTCCTCATGCAATAGTTATTTTGGGCTTATTGATCAGTTAACGGGATGATCACTGAGTTTTACTGAAGTCTCGCTGCTTAACTGGCCTTCCACTAGTTCCTCCAACAATTAGAACTAGTTTAATTGAAAACAATGTGAGATAACTGACCTTGATTGTTATAAATTAGCAATCGCACATGCTTAATTAAACTCTAACTCCTCTAACTCGAATTTACTGAGCTAACTAAGTGACAAGAGCCATGTACCTCAGTTAACTGCATCCAACTTGTATGTTGATGTGGAAATTCAAATTTTCTCCATTTAATAAAGGAAAAATCAAATTTAGAATTTCTTGCTGCATTTTTAACTCTCCCTCTTAGCAAGAAAAGGATTATCAACCACCTCTATGCTACACATGTGGAAGTTGAACTTACCTCTTGACAAGGCCTTCGTCAAAATGTCAGCATCTTGTTCCTTTGTCGGAATGTATTGTAGCAACATTATTTTCCTTTGCACATAGTCCCGCAATGGTGATAAAAGATATATATCTATATATATATGCTTGGATTGATCATGAAATATGGGATTCTCAGAGAGCTTGATGCAACTTTGATTATCAAAATAGATCACAGTTGGATCCATCATCTGACCAAATAGTCCCAAAAATATCTTTCTCATCCACATTGCCTCACATGTTTCTTGACTGAAAGCCATGTATTATGCTTCTGCCAAGTTGAGCGCCATATATATATGCT
This sequence comes from Pinus albicaulis, assembly GCA_034641835.2. Taxonomy (NCBI): domain Eukaryota; kingdom Viridiplantae; phylum Streptophyta; class Pinopsida; order Pinales; family Pinaceae; genus Pinus; species Pinus albicaulis. The sequence goes on along the minus strand of CM076574.1, from coordinate 99,856,682 downwards.
TCTTGTTGTACCAGGAAACAACTGCGGGCCCAACACTGAAAATTCCACCTGATTTACTCTTTCGATCTGATGGACTCCCCGCCCAATCTGCATCTGTGAAGCCACATATCATCACTCACTTTGTATGTTTATACCATATTCCAAGCAGGGCATTGCCTCTGAAGTACCGTAAAACATGCTTATCTTCCTTCCAATATAATTTGGTTGGGCTAACCTTAGCTTGGCTCGGTTGGTTGACTGCATAGCATATATCTAGTCATGTGTTCACAACATACATTAGTAAACCCATTAGCTATCGATAAATGGCAGCATCCACTTCTTCACCTAAAGTGGCATCCTCCTTCCTCCAGTTAGTCGCTAGAGGTGTCTCCATGGGTTTAAAACTCTCCATGCAAAATCTTTGTAGTATCTCATTTGCATACTTTCCTTGAGATACAAATAGTTCCCCATCACCTTGCCATACTTCCAACCCGAGGAAGTAGTGCATGAGACCCATGTCCTCCATTTAAAATTCTCTTGCAAGGTCCTCCTTGTAAGACCTGATCAGCTACTCATCACCCATTAAAATTAAATCATCAACATATAAGACAATAATAAGAAATTTACCTTCTACCAAGATATTATAGAGGTTTTCATTTGCTTGACTTTTGGTGAAGCCCAAACCGGTGAGATAACTATCAATCTTGTTGTACTGAGCATGGGATGCTTGTTTGAGACCATACAATGCTCATTTGAGTCTGCACACATGAGACTCTCGATCAAGAGTCTCAAAACCTTCTGGTTGCTCGATGTACACCTCGTCCTAAATAGCCCACTGAGAAATGTTGTTTTTACATCCATTTGGTGGATCTTCCACCCCATCTACACAACTAGAGTAGGAATTGATCTAATGGATGAGTACCTTGCTACAAGAGAAAATGTATCCTCATAGTCAATTCCTTCAACTTGAGAGTACCCCTTGGCTACAAATATGGCCTTTTACTTCTCTATGCTATTGTGTGATGCCTACTTAACCTTGAAGATTCATCTCGAACCCACAATTGATTTATCTATTGGTCTTAGGACCACTTCCCAAACATTGTTCTTTACAATGGATTTGTATTCCTCTACTATTGCATAAACCCATACAAGTTTCTCTATTGCTTCCTCAAAAGAGGATGGCTCAGTCTCTACAAGATCAGTCATTAGAGCCATGTAGCCAGTGTACCGTTTAGGTGACCTTCTCTGCCTATGCAAATTTGAAAGAGCTCCCAAAATCCCCCTCGCATCCTGCACAAGTCTATCAGCTTCTGTTAGGTCCCTATATTACTAGTATAGTCCCTTATTGTTGTTAGTGTAACCCACTTATTGTTATTATTGTACCCTCTAACCCCCATATTGTTATTATTGTGCCCTTAAATTATTATTGTTAGGTCGGCTAGGATTACATTGTGGCCCCATGGACTCCTATATATAGAAAGGAGGTTTTGTAATTGGTATCATCCAAGAATTGTTCATTCATGTAATGTATTGGAGGTTGCGCCCTCGAAGTGGCTTATTTCTAAGGCGTTGATATCTCTTTTCTTCTATTTTTTGGAGTTGGCTTCACAACATTTGGTATCAGAGCATTGGATTATAGGGTTTCGCTGCTCCAAACAGGTCATCATGGCATTTTCGCTATAACTTTCTTTCTATGAAGTTTCAGAAACTGAAATTTTTAGGGTGCAAAGCCGAAATTCTGAGGAACATCTTCGGAAAATTTCAGAGCTTGGTTCGCAATATTTTCGAAGATATGATCTGTAAAAGTTAGGTATTTTTGCAGGCTCCTCAATTTAATCTAAACAGGTCATCATGGAATTTGTGCTATAACATTTTTTCTATGAAGGTTCAGAATCTGAAATTTTTAGGGTGTGAAGCTAAAATCCTGAGGAAACTCGTCGCAAAATTTTAGAGCTTGGTTCGCAATATTTTCGGAGAAATGATCTGTGGAAGGTAGTGCTTTTTCAAGCTACTGAGTTTCATCTCAAAGAGGTGATCGTGGGAAAATATTCATAACTCTCTCTCTCTGAGCATCGGATTGGAGTGCCGTAAAAAATGGCCACAAGTACACGGACTTTAGTTTCTTTGATATCAATTTCAGAGATAAAAGACGAAACAATGTATGTGGAAAGTCGTACAAGTTTGCTCCACTGAACCAGTCCATAATTGGGTCATTGTGGGAGATTGGACTTTGCCTTGGAGAATCCAAATAAAGTCAAACCTATGGCATTCGAAAGATAATTCAGAAGGCTACCTTAGTGCCAAATTTCAGATATTGAAGAGCCGCAATCACATAGATAATCCAATTTCAATATCGAGCTCCTCAAAAGCAAGAAAAAGGTGTCTATTTTTTTTCCGAATTGCATAAGTCTTGTTTGAAGAATCAATTTGAATTGATTCCAAGGGCATATTGTAGAATAGATATCAATATTGGGCTCTAAAAAATGCCCCGTAAAAATAATTCAAACCCCATTAAGCCTTCAGAAGGCTCTACTATGACTCATGAAGATGAAGAATTGCAACATGATCTATCAAAATTACAAGAGCAAGTGCACCAAATTTCGCTCTCGCAAAGAGCAACAAAAAATGAAATGGAAGTTTTAAAGAAAGGCGTGGAAGCGAAGATGGATGGTTTGAAGAAAGGCGTGGAATCTAAGATGGATGACATGGAAGCTAACATCGATGAAAAAATGAAAGACAACATGGAAAACATGAAGAATGATCTAAAAGCAGACATGGAAGGATTGACAAAGTTGATACAATAAATGTTTCCTAATGGTGAAAAGATCGTAGAGGAAACTCATGATGAGAACAAATAAATGTTAATCGTGACTTCATAAACTCTAATGTTGGCGGGAAGAACCACCATATTCCAAAAATGGATATGAGGAAGTTTGATGGAAAGGATCCTGTAACATGGATACTACAGATGGAGCAATATTTTGATCTCCATAATGTGCAAAACACAAAAAAGGTACGCATTGCAACTTTACATTTAGAACAAAATACATTTGTATGGTATCGACGGCTTTTCTCCCTTAAAAAAATTGTCACTTGGTCAATTTTTACGGAGGAAGTGATAGCACATTATGAGGATACAAAGAGCAACACCTTCTTTAGCCAATTGATAAATCTCAAAAAAAAGGGTTTAGTGGGGGAGCACATTGGGGACTTCCAAAAATTTAATATAAGGGTAACTGATATTCCAGAGGAACACAGGATTGATATCTTCATAGGTACTTTAAAGGATAACATCCAACATGAATCTCACGTTTTGGAACCTGATTCATTGGAGAAGGCATTCATGTTGGCAAGAAAAAATGAATGTAAAATTATGGCGACAAGGAAGCCTACCACTCACTTCTATAAAGAAGGAAGTGTTGCTACGCCTAGATTTCCACAACCTACAAGGTTGAAACCACAAAAATTGGAAGAAAAAAGAGCAAAAGGGCTTTGCTACAATTGTGATAGCAAATACACTAAAGGTCATAAGTGTGCTGAGAAGAAATTATTTTACATAGATTGTGAAGAGGAAGAAGAAAATGAACAAGAAGAGGATATACACCAGGAACCAGCCCTAGAAGAGGAAGAAATGAGTCTGAAGATAGAAGGACATATCAAACTCTCAAGATAGAAGGACATATCAAGAAGAAAAAGGTAATAGTTGTTGGGGTTCCCATGTTTTGGCCAGGTTGACAAGACCAAAAGATGAGACAACATAGAACCACTTTCAGACCTTAGGATCTAGCCCTCCTAGGTCTAGAGAGGGATCTCTCTATATGAGTCAAAGTGTATGTCTTTGAGGCTCTAAGTTATGGTTTTAGGCTAGTTATATGCACAGGTTTTTTTTGTTTATGTTTGGTTGTTGGGAATCAGGAAAGAAGGGTCCAATATAAGACAAGGATGAGCAAAGAGGAAATTAGGCAAAGGTAGATGACTCAGAGAACATCAAGTCCATTGGGCGATGGAGTCAAGAAAGGATTTACTTGTGTTCAATGTGCAAGCTTTCAGTTGGGCTAGTCATACATAGCATTTGGATCTTAAAGATGATATTTGGGATGGGACATTAAGGACTAAAAATAAGAGGAGAAGAACCATCCAATTCTGTCTATAGATCAAGTCAGAGGTCATTTAAATCCAGACCTGCTTGGACAAATTCAGAGGTAATACAAGGGATATTAGGAAGGCTTAATTGAGATGGAAAGATCCTAGTGAGGCAGAGATAGGGTTATAGACCTCCCAGTGTTCTCAACTCATCCAACTAAATCCTAGCAAGAACATCTAAACATAGATTTCTTCAATTCATACATCAGAGAGCAGGAAATAACATCCAATACACTGGTTAAATCAATTGAAATCAATATTCAGATACACATTAAGCAGAAAACATAAAAGGCTGGGAGAGCAGCAACATAAGGTACCTATCAAGGGTAAATATTATGCCAAACTTCTGATGCGAGCCAGTAGAAATGGAATGAAATGAAATCAAACACAGAGATAGAAAAACATCACCAGCTGCTTTAGATCAGGATCCAAAGAAATATGCTTGTCATATTAAAAACAACACCAATTAGGTACATCATTGCTCACGGCTTGAACATTCAGTCTGAATACATCAAATCTCAGCCTATCTTACAATATTACACAGAGAACTTGTCTCAAGAGGAAAATGCTTGCATTTCTCTAATATCTCATCAACAACCCTTACAATAATTTCTTTCTGTGTTTTATAGCAGCGGATGAACAGAAGATCGAATGAGTTGGTAGGTGAACACTAAATGTTGTATTAAACCCTTGAAAAGAACAAGGGCTGAAGCCCATCCTGTTTGAATGTTGAGTATTTAATCTCTGTCTCCTCTTTTGTGAAAGAGTGATCTTCTCGGATATGATTTTGACATATTTCGGCTGCGGTGTTGTACTTGTGGTAAATAAACAAAAGGAAAATGAACCACTGAGAAGTCTGCTACATAAATGTTCTAATTGCTTTGAACTGCTGTTAGGGTGGAAATTCCTTCAGGGACACGGTGCATAGTAAAAACTGTATGGGCGCCCTATACTTGATGAAGAAAAACATTCTACTGATGAATAAACCCTGATATTACCTTTTACTGGTGCTCAGGACCTTTTGATCGATCCTCGGGATCTTCAAACTGGTGCTTTGCTTCTTAAACGCTGATTTAAGGCTCAAGATCTTCATTAGCGTGCCTTAATCTCCTTTGCTTTGTACTGAAACACTCTGCCGCTTCATCTCTGCTTTGTCAGGTTCGCTCGAGCTTTAATGGCTCTAGAAGGTTTTCCACAGAGTTTTAGACCCTGTTCCTTTAAATGATCGTCCTGACCTCACCTTCCCGAGTCTTTGCTCATAAATTCAGCCGCTGTAGGTGATCTTCCTTGATTTCTCTGTCACTGCAACTGAGGCTGCGCATTATGGCGGTCTTTTATCATTTACAACCTTGCAAAACACGAAAACTGCGAAGAAAAAATGGACGGGGTGACGGATGATGTGGATAATGAGCGTGATTGTGCAGATGATGAGATGGAGGGGAAACTTGCAGAGAAATGGTGAAAAAATGCTACGGTGGAGGTTAGTGGTCAGCAGAGCAATTTTGAACAAGAAACCTCAAAGAATACGAAAATGAACAGATATATGCAATGGAACGGATGGGTGTACGGTGGATGCACGTGGCAGAAGTGATGTGGTGGAGCGGACCAAGGGGATGGTCAACGGAGGGCAAACAGATCTAGATCGTCGATCTTAAAGGGGATCTACAGCGGAAGACACATCTGGGGTGATAGACAGTGGGCCAGGGTTACGGTGGAGATGGCTTAACCCGTGCGCAGCTTTGTTGATGGGTGACCGTCAGATGAGGCGTTCAAGATCGGACGGCCTGCGCACATTTCGCTGCGAGACTTGGGCCGAAAGATAATGCGCGGGGGATGGGCGGTTTTGCCGTCGTACAAAGGACACGCGGCGCGCGATGAGTGGAATCAATGGGTGCTTGGGGAAAACCACCTACCGTGCATAAGCAGTGCGAAAGAAACCGCCAGGTTTTGTTAATAGTGCGCGGCGGGGTCCACGGGCGAGAGAATCTGAAACGTCGATCATCGTTTTAAACAGACAGCGATCGCCCTGCAAGGGGAATGAATGGGGAAAACACGGAGGGCTACGGGGCCACGATCACCGTCTAATTCAACCAGATCGACGGCTGACATCGCGCCCGATGAACAACAAATGGTAAGCGCCTTTTGGAATTCGCGGGTGGTTTCAGCACGGGATCACATGGAGGAAAAGGCGCGGGGCTATCGAAGAGGGGCTAGGCCTGATATAAGGTTCGGAGTGGGTTTTAAAGCCTTTTTAATGCATTCTGAAGCCTTATAAGGGTAATGATAGGAGATAAATAGCGAATCATGCTAAACCAGGGGCATGGGTAGAGTTTGAAGGGGATTTTTGGGGAATTTAGAGGATTGACAGGAGAAATAGAGGAAACAAGGGGACTTTGAAAAAAGGGGGCAAGGGATTAAAATGAGGGAATTTGCAGGGATATAAGGGGGGAAAACAGGTCCTTTGAGAAATGGATCAACAGGGGGAGACTATTTAGGCATAGCACCTAGAGACTTCAAGGGTGATGGGTTTTCAGGGAAAAGGCATCCCTTGAAGGCTCCAAAGCACTCTAGCCCCCAGCTTGCTTGTCAAGAATTTCATAGGGGGGCTAACAGTGGCTCCACATGGGGATGGCTTCTTCTTGAAGGAGTCAAGAAACCAGAAATAATCTTTGGAGTAGGCCAGATGCCTGCTGCTCGGCACATCCCTTTCTTTCTTCAATTTTCAGCTGCCACAATATGTTAGATACACAAATCAGCAGGAACATTTTCCCAACCATTCTACCTACCCAACTACAGTCCTAGCAATTTTCCCTTGGGTGCATTTGAACTGGCAGACCCTTTACATCATTTATTCATGAAAACATCAAACAAACCTATTCTAATTCTACCCTTATTACTCCATGAGACCAGGTTATACTGTTGGCCTCTTTTGATTCTCTACCTAATCTAATATCTGCTGGGATTAAACTGTCCAGCAGATTTATTCTCTATATTTTATGACAGAAATTGAAAAACAATCAAGCCAGGATAAAACTGTCTGACTTGTTGTGGATCCAAGGCATAAAAACAGTTTCACATGGATAGAATTTTGCAGAAAACAAAACTGTGAAGGCTTAAAAGATGAAACTTGCAGCGTCCTTCTTCTTTTTGTGACTCAAGTTTTGAGCTTGTTAGTCACTTATTTTGCCTTTCAGCTCTGGTTTTAGGCATGTTAGAGTTGATTCTTCCTCTTCCTTTGCTGGTCCGGGTTTTGAGCGTGTCAGGACCAGCTTCTTTACTTCCTGTATGAACTGATACTGGGGTGGGATACCTGCGTGAGCCCCATCTTGAGAATTTTTCTGAGCAAGAGCAAACTCCAGACCAAGTTCATCGTACATGCCTTGCTCGTCCAATTGGTCTGGAGTAGGCCCTTACTCAGGAAAATGCATGGGCTTATCAGAGCCAATCTTTTGCGCCTCATAGGTTCATGTTTCGAGCGTGTCTGAACCTCTCCTTTCTCTCTATTTTTTGAAACATTTTTCTCTGTTTTCTTGAAAGTAAAATTGCAATGGTATGTACAATGGAAATGGAAACTGGAAATGAAAATCAGCAGAAGTAATGCTTGAGCATCTTGCCATTGACAGGACCCCCAAACAGCTCTGTACCGTCAAGTTCTTGTAAGAAAAATGCATTAGGACCCACAGTGGCTTGGATAATATATGGACCTCGCCACAAACTATCAAACTTGCCATGTTTACCTTTGTCCTCTCTCCTTGAATCCCATTTCAAAACCTTGTCCCCAACTTTGAAATCTGAGGCTTTGGTTCTTTTGTCAAACTGCCTCTTTATGTTTTCCTGAACTCTGACAGCTCTACTATAAACCTTCTCCCTCGTTTGCTGAAGATGGATTGTTTCATTAATTCTTCTCACCATACTTTTTTCCTCTGTCTGAATCTCTTGGAAAAGCTTAATCACTGGCACTCCCAAGCTAGTAGGAAAAACTGCTTCGGTTCCATAGACAAGTTGGAATGGTGACATGCCAATGGATTTCTTTGTTGTGAGCCTGTCCGCCCACAAAGCATGCACCAACTTTTTGTGCCATGACTTTCTGTTCTCTTCTAACAGCTTCTTGATGATGTTCACTAGGCTTTTGTTTGAAGATTCATCTAGTCCATTACCTTGAGGGTAATAGGCAGTTGAATGACCAAGTGTTATTCCATACCTGTGACAGAAATCAGCCATTCTCTTGGATCCAAAAGTAGCAGCATTGTCAGTGATTATTTTTCTTGGACATCCAAACCGAGATAGGATGAAGTCTTCTAGGAACCTAATGATGACAGAATCAGTGGCATTCCTAGTGGGTATAGCCTCTATCCATTTGGTGAAGTAGTCTGTGGCTATTAGGATCCATTTGTGTTGTCCAGAGGAAGCAGGGTGTATTTCTCCAACAAAGTATAGGCCCCATTGCATGAAGGGACCTTCTACAGTGATGGGTTGTAAAGGGAGGGGGAGGAGCTTTCTTCTGCCTTCAAAGATTTGGCATTTATGACAGGCAGTTACCATTTTATGGACATCATTGAAGAGTGTGGGCCAATAATAGCCAGCCCTGAGTATCTTATTTGCAGTGGCTTTCCAACTCAGGTGGCCTCCACATTCTCTAGCATGGAATTCTTGTTTAATTCTTTCAGCTTCAGGTTCAGGCAAGCATTTAAGCAATAGGCCATTTGGGTTTTTCCAATATAAGTTCTCATTCAAAATGCAGTAGTTTCTAGCTTTGAGTTTTATGAATCTGGCCTTAGTTTTGGACAGTTCTGGAGGGGCATTGAGATTGGTGAGCACGTAAAGGATATCGGAATACCAAGGAGAGTTCTGGAACTTCTCCTCAACAGTTGGTTGGGGCGATCCTTCCTGCTCATCTAAGGCGTTTACCATGTTAATGTCAAGGGCCTGCAGGTTGGATTCAACCATTAATTGGGCCAGGCCTCGACCTTTTATCAGTTTGGTGGGCTTTATTTCAAGGTCATATTCTAAGATAGTAGCAATCCATTTGCCCCTTTTCCCATCAGGATCTTGGGACAAGATGTCTTTGACCACTATATTTGGGACATATGCTATGGTGTGAGAATGCAGAACGTACACCCTAAAGTATTTTAAGGCCTTTACCAGGGCATAGGCCTGCTTTTCCATAATGTTGTACTTCAAGGGTGCATCCCTTAAGGCCTTACTGAAAAAGGCAATTGGCTGTTCATTTCCTTCTGAATTTTTTTGCAGTAAAACCGCAGCCACTGTATGCTGGGAGGCAAATGAAAAGATCAGGAAATCCTTTGAGAAGTCTGGGCTGATAAGGATAGGGGCTCGAGTGAGTGCAAGCTTTACTGACTCAAAATATTTCTTGGCTTCAACAGTCCACTTAATTCCCGCACCTTTCTTCAACATGTCAGTCATTTTCCTAAAGTGCTCAGCAAGATTGGGAATGAATCTCCTAAGGAAATTGATCTTCCCAATGAAGGACTGCAATTATTTGATATTTCTCGAGTGTGAGATTTGAAGTATTCCCTCAACTCGCTGTGGATCTATCCGAATTCCTTTCTCGGATATAATGTGGCCAAGAATTTTGCCTTCTTGCAGCCCAAACACAGTTTTCTTAGGATTTAAGGACAGACCGTACCTTCTACATTTTTCAAAGACTTTCCTCAGATGTTTCAGGTGTTCTTCTTCAGTTTTAGAAAAGACAGTCAAGTCATCCAAGTAGATAACTATGAAGTATCCTATCTCATATGAGAAAGCTATATCCATCGCTCTCTGGAAGGTAGCCCCAGCATTCATCAGTCCGAAAGGCATCTTCACATACATGAAGGTGCCCCATGGAGTGGTAAAAGTTGTTTTGAGTTGATCTTCTGGGAGTACAAGGACTTGATTGTATCCAGAAAAACCATCAAGCAGGGAGATTCTTTTAGAGCCCACTACCTTTTGTAAGATATGTTCCATTCTGGGCAAAGGGTAGTTGTCTTTCAGGGAGGCTCTGTTGAGGTTTCTGAAGTCTATGCATAGTCTGATCTCCCCTGTTTTCTTCCTCACAGCCACTAAGTTTGACACCCAATCAGAAAACCTTACAGGGACTATTTGCCTGCATCATACATCTTTTTGATCTCTTTCTCTACTGCAGGCAATTGTTTTGGATTGATCTTACGGAGTTTTTGTCTGAAAGGCTTCTGATTTTCCTTCAAGGGTATCTTGTGTTGTATGATGTTGGTGTCATAGGCCTTTAAGTCTTCATAGCTCCATGCAAACACATCCATAAATTCCTTAAACAGGTCAATGTACTTTTTCTTCATGTTTGCAGGTACAGACTTAGCCAGTTTGATCATTTTGGGTCTATCTTCAGTGCCTATGTTGCATTCTTCAACATCAGAGTCTGCATGTTCTATAGTGGGATTTTTTGCTACGTCATCAAAGTCAAAAAGGTCCTCTAAGGGTGCTAGGCCTCTGGGTATATTCTTGTCTTTGGCCTGCAGCACCTCTATCTCTTCGCTATCTGCGTTTTTACATTTTTCGGTTGGATTTCCAGTTTCTTCATTCAAGGTGTTTATCTCTATGTTACAGGGTGTTGCTTGGAAATCCTCACTTGGGCAGCTGTCAATAGATTTTGAGTCGGAATCAGAAAATTCAAACTCATTCCTGCCCACCAAAAAATCTTCAATCTGTTTATCTCCTTCAAAGACCTGCCAAAATTTTTCGTTGTCTAGCACTGCAGGTCTCAACTTGGTCTGAATGATGATTTGTTGGTCAGGGGGAGTCTTAGGATATGCACTAGCCAGGCAAGCTAATTCATTAGCAATAACGTTTTGACTCCTAGGGACAAACACCAATTCATACTCGACAAACGTTTTCAATAAATCCATAGTGTCGTTCTGGTATGCTCTCAACCTGGGGTGTTTTGCCATGTATTCACCATTCACCTGTTTTATGACTAACTCTGAGTCTCCTTGCACAGCTATCCTACGAGCTCCCAAATTCTTCAACAGATTTAAGCCCAGGATAAGAGCCTCATACTCTGCAATATTATCTGTGCATTTGAAGTGCAGATTGACAGCGTGGCTCTCTGCATAATCACTCTCTACGTTACGTACCCACACCCCTGCTCCAGCAGTTTTCCTAGTACAAGATCGATCGAAATTCATTTCCCACAGGGGTTCGCTATTGTGTTGCGTTACAGGATCCGTACTAGGCCGCGGGTTGTTTTGTTCTTCATGACATGTGTGGAGTTCAGAGAGTTGGCTATTTCATTGTTTACGTTCTGTTTCTATTTCAGGTTCGCTCAAAGTTTCGTTTTCAGTACCCTGCTCATGGTTCTCTTCATCGTATTATTCTAAGGTAGCCATTATGTTAAAATCCATGGGCTCTATGTTATTGATTGTATTTTTGTGTCCTGACGCTGGCTCTCCTAAGGATGGGTCGTTATAAAGAATGAAAGAATCAAGGTCTGTGTGTACAGAGTATAATGGTGAATTTTTAGGTTTCTCGGGGCTACTGACTAGGAATTTCATCTGGGACTCTCTATACAGTCTTCTAAGTTGGCAAAATATAGGGATAGTGGCGTATTAGCCATCCATCTGCATCGTTCCTTGCAGTTTAGCTCCCCATGATCTAGATAGCAGCATGCCATACTTGGGTGGTACATCTGCCACCACAACATCCATGACCATACATTTACCTGGGATCTAGGTGAGGCTCACACACAAGTCTTTGATTAGGCCTAGGCATTTTACTCTGCTAGAGTCAAACGAATATAGATCTTTGTAAGGTCGTGTTATCTCTAGGCCTAGCTTTTCCATCACTACCTTAGGCATTAAATTGTGTGATGCCCCAGAATCGTGCATGGCATTATGAAGTATTTTGTCATGAATGTTGAGACTGATATAAAAAGGTGGAACTACCCCTTCCTGAAACTTTCCCTCAATCTTTGGACCAAACAGGAGGGCAGGTTGATCATCACTCAAATTTACAATGTCGTTGTTTTCCCCCAGATTCAACGCTTTCAAAATTTGGCCTTTATATACATCCCGAGCGGCCATCTCAGATAATGGTACAGAGATTTTGATTTTTGCAATCTCGCTCTCTAGATTGAAAGTGGACTGGGTCTTTGGAGTGCTTAACTCTGTTTTATTCGCTACTGCCTTAGTAGCTGTATCAGTTTGTGATTTCTCACTAAGTACAGGGTTAGGAACAATTGTATTAGGAATACTAACTGAAGTGCTAATACTGCTAGTGGGTTGGTTTTGTTTTTCAGCGTTTTGGTTGTCTTTTTCTTTGTTTTTCCCAGAACTTTTAGCTGCTGATTTGCTATTTACAACAGATGCTTTAGAAGTTTTATTAGGTATTTTCTTGATGGTAACCTCAGGAGTCTCAGCTTTGGAATTTTCTTGGTTCTTTTTGCTCCTAAGTTCATATTGTTCTCTAACCTGCATCATGGCATTTTCGAATCCTAATCTGTAATCCTCAGATTCGAACCATTCCTCCTCCCAATAAGAAGGTGAGGGCTGGTCTTCCTCTGAGTCACAGTTATGGATTGAGTTCTCTGTTTCGAACATGTTTATTATATTCCCTTCAGACTCTTCTATGATCCCCTCATCTTCATCAAGAAATTTTTGGAATGGGGGAATAACTTGTTGATCTGATTCCTTTTGTATGTTAGGAGCATTGTTGTTCCTTCTAAAGTTCTGGTTTTCGTTTTCGTTTTTGTTCTGATTGCCAACTGAGACAACCATTTTTTCCATCATCTGTTGTATTTTTTCCACGTTTTTAGATAATCTATCGTAATTTGGGTCTGAAGTGGAAGCTACAGTGTCATCCCTATATGTTACCCTCTTCTCCGATCTCAGTCTTGCTCTTTTCTCAATCAGGTTTTCCTGTATGTTCACTGCTCCTTTCTGCATGTCCTCCAATGTGGTGTACTCTTTATCCCTAAGCTCATAGGCCATGTCAGCATCAAATCCATCAGGATATTTGGCCAGGGCCATACCTTGTGGAGGTTTCATGTGTGGAGGAAGAGCATTGTAAATGCTATTGAATCTAGTGGTGTAATCGTGGACGCTCTCTCCTACGTTCCTCTTAAGGGACATGTAGTCTGCTAGGCGCTGGCGAGGGTTTGCTCTAACTTCCCATTTGTTTATGAAGGTCTGATATAGTGCAGGGAGATCTTGGATACTTCCAGGGGGTAAGCTTTTAAACCATTTCTTTACATCACCCCCTAAGCTTTGGGCAAAGATTCTCATTTTGATTGTTTCATCATCAATTTCCATATAGTCAAAAGAATCCTCCATCTTATCTACATGTTGTTGGGCTGTGTTGGATTCTTTAGCAGTGAAGTGTGGGATTTTTTACTGATAATCATTGGGTGTGTTGTTCAATCCTTAGCATAAGCCACGGGAGTGCCAAAAGGATGAACAGGCCTTATATTAAAGTTTTATATCAAGCGGCAAGTATTAAATTAAATCGGGCCGAAAAGGGAAAGGGTGGTGAACACACGCATATTAAAACCAATGGACAAACAACACTAAGCGGTGAAAGGTGGAATAATACATAAACATCAAATATAAAAGTTAAGGGGATGTGGCATTATATGACAACCCACATATTAAAAAGGGCCTCGGGTTATGTACGAAAGTATGTGGAGAAAAGTCCGAGGGGGTCGAGCCGCGAGGGAAGGACGAGACCCATACCCCCGCGGACTTACGACACGTGGCATGGCAAGGTCTCACGGTAGGAAAGGAATGGTAAGAGTGGGCCGCGGGACGTGATCTCGTGGCAGACTAAAGACGGGCCCGCGCAGGTAAGAAAGACAAGTGTTAGTCCGGCAAAGGGAAATCATGTGCGGTAAAAGTTGGACTGCGTATGTGGATAAAAGGTAAGGTAAGTCCATTAGGGCAGCTGGTACTGGGACCCGTACCATCTTTTAACCCGACACGAGGCGCCCACCTACATCTTGATATACCCAATCCCCACGCGCCACGTGTCCCAGTGTCAGTGTCCTTACGACACTTGCCTTCTGTCGTCTTACTTATTCACCTTTTCACCCAAACAGTTCACTCCAATGGTAAAAACTCCCGTATTTCTCTCTAGTAAATCGTCACAGGTAATTTTCTACGGCGAATACCGAGTGGGGAAGAACGCCGGGTATATCCAAGTCACTGTCACGGTTCCCCTCGTCGCTTTCCTGAGCATTGTCACCCTCTGTTCAGGTATTCCATTCTCCGTTTTCCCTCTTTTCCTTTTGTCTCTTTTCAAAATTGTTGAATGTCTGCCATGGGAAGAGGAACGCCCAAGAAAAACGAACCTGTAACCCCCCAACTCCGTGAGTCCAGAAACCCCCCTGGTTTTGAACCCCTCTGCGATTTACAGTCGGGTATATGCAACCCTAAATATCCTTTTGACATACGCAGTATCAAGCCCCTGCTGTTCGGTCGCCACTGCAACAAGGCCGACTGTTTCCGAGTCGTCGCGTCTGGCTTCTATCACCATATCACCCCCCAGGTCCATTCCTGTGTCGATTTTATCATTTGGCTCAGAGACTCCTATGATGTACATCGGGACGCTTTCGTTTCCCCTCAGGGGAACGTAATTTTTTCCCTTTCCCCCGATGTTATCAGACAGGCCCTCCGTTTCCCTTCCAATGACACATACTTCAGTTTCAAAGATGAAACCTTGCTCGCTCAGTTCAATAAGCTGTCAAGAGAAGCCCGCCGTGCCTTCATAGCCTCCATAACCATCGACCAGGCAACTGCCTTGCCTCCATTGGAGCCATTTTCATTGAGTCTTTTTGCCGAAGAAGTTCGACCTGTCCTGTCCCTCATCGCCGGCCTCCTGGGGGTAGGGAGCCCGGAAGACATCTCTTCAGTATGCATTCACTTTTTGTGGCTCATGACACAGAATGGGGTTACATTGGATGTTCCAGGTTTCCTTTCCTTGACCATCCTGACCCAATTTCGGGAGCTCGCCCAAGTCCGAAAGTTTCGTTTTTGCTCGTTGGTGTTCTACCTCTTCCTGTTCCAGCATGCGGACAAGTTTAATCATTTGGGGTTAGATAGGATGTATTCTTAGAATTCCCAGCCCAGACCAGTCTTCGACTGGAATTGCTCTGTCCGTCAGTTGCCCAGGGGAGAGGGTTATGACAACTTCGTGAACACCTTCATGTCTATTGCTTACACCATCATTCACGACGCACCCTCCCCTAGGGTTTTCCCAGAGATGAAATGCTGGCTACAGGCTGGGAAATACCAGTGCACCGGTGATTGGTTCCTGTCTGACGATTATACTGAAATTCGGGTCTATGGAGCCGAAGTTGCCCCATACCGACTGCCGGCTTTTCCCGTCCGACGAGTTTACGCCCTAGAATACATCCGACAAGCCCTCAAAGCTGACCAGCTCCATTTTGTTCCTGCTAAGAAGGGCTACATCTTAAAGCTTCCTGACCAAATCAGACCCTTTGTGGTAAACTCTAGATATGCCCTCCCAATTGCCGAAAAAATGTTGCAGAACATGGACCTGAAGTTGGGGGAGAGCTGGGCTTATGACCCACGGGACATCATTTCAAATAAAAGAAAGAGAAACAGGTCTGCACCCTACGTTCATGAGTCCAGGCCATTTCTGGAATGGAGGGCTAACCTTGAAGTCTGGCCTATGTTTTCGTAGATGGAGACGGACTCGTCTGCTACGGGAGGAGAAGAAGAAGAAGTAAACAAAGGAACAAATGAGCAAGAGGTGGGTACTTCAGGAGCAGCTCCACCACAACCCAAGAGGCAGAAGGTGGCCACCAGCGAAGCTGAAGTCATCGGGGAAGGGATAATATTGGAGCCCTTTACGAAATTTGGTCAATTCGATAAGGGCAAAGCGGGTATAGTGGTACTGAGAGACAGTGTCGCCTCCTCTGACTACACTGAAGTCACGCAAGCCATCGTTGAGCCCTCTCCTTCCAGGATGAACGAAAGGGAGTTGATAAATAAAACTGTCCGAGACAAATACAGGGCCGAATTGGGAGGTTTCGTTGAGAAATACCATACCAGGCTCTCAGCTTCTGTCAATGCAGACACCGAAAGCCTGGTACTGTCCATGACCGAGGCCATCCTGGATCCAAATTCAGACGTTCCGAGTTATAAGGTGATTGAATTGGCTATCGATATGCAGAAGGTACCAGTACAGGACATGACAGACCTGTTCCAGACAGTCTGCGACATGATGAAAGATAAGCTTTCACAAATCACCCTCGCACTAAGGAAGACAGAACAGAAACACGACAACCTGAGGGATTCCTTTGCAGTAGAACAGAGTGCTTGTCGTGCCAACGCAAATCAGGTGCGCGTTCTTCAGGAGCAGATCAGAAACTCGGACGAAGCAGGAAAGGGAATGCAAGCTGCATTGATAGCCAAATTGCAGAAGGACATTACAGCGGCTAAGAAACGGGCTCGCATACCGGCTTCACATCCGGTACAGACCGATGAACTGGTGCAAGTGGAGGCAGAGAAAAATGAGCTGTCTGCTAGACTTTCCAGAGAAAGAGAGGAGAAGGAAAAGATGGCTAAAAGGATTGAAGAGCTTGAGAGCAGAGCCACTGAGCTACAAACCCGGTGGGATACACACAGTTGCCATGCAGCCGAAACATCAAGCGGAACTGGTTCAGCAACAGCACAACTATCCACAGCTATGGCTGAGATAGAAGTGTTGGAGAAGCAAACATCCACTTCCAGGCAAAAGGTGGCAGAGTTGGAGGGCACCCTGGCTGAAAAAGCCACAACAATTGAAGGATTACAAAAAGAAGTTGAGGAAGGAAAAAGGGTCACGGCTGATCAAAATCAAACCATTGCTGAGTTAAAGAGTCGAGCGAAGGGAAATCTCACCTTGCTCGAGGCCAGAAGCTTGATCTGGTCAGACATAATCACGGCTGTAACCGAGCAGTGGGAATCTTTGACAATGGTAGGGGAACTCAAATCCACCCTGCCTTATCTCAATAGAAGGTTACAGGAGGCAGGGGGTAATCTGTCTAATAGAGCTCAACACGCCGGCAGCTATATCTCTTTTCTTTATGCGCTAAGGGCGAACGACGTGGGAAAACATGGCATTCCCAGTCGATTTATGGAAATCAACGAGTGTCAGAAAATCATTGATAAAGAGGAAGCTCGAGTAGCAGCTTCAAGGGTCCTCCAACAGGTGGCTGACAGTGTGGAACAGTTCGACAAGGTGTGGGATGAGATCATCACAGCTGGCCTCCCTTCTTGTTGGGAACCAAACGCCCCGTCCGTGCTCATGCTCCCCGATCAATACACAACGCTTCTAGAAACGGAAAGGGATCGGTCCGACCTTCAAATGGGGAAATCAACTCTGCTCAAGGCCACTACCATCGTCACAGTCCTCAATAAGGAGTTTAGTCTCCTTCACATGATCAGATATCGGCTCCCAACTAAGACAAGCATTCACACCCTTGGCGAAGCGTTTATCAGAGTGGAGAAACTCTCAGCAATGCCAGAACCAACTCCCGATAGCCAACAGAGGTTGACACAGTTCCTGAGTCAGCGTGCTAGTTCCTCTGCCAACGTACCTCCTCCAGCATCTGCAACAGCCTCAACTCAGCAACACTCATGATATTTCAGTTTACTCATGACATGGCCTAAACGACCTTTTTACTTTCATTTAGTTATGTTTTTCAAATTTCCGAGTGGGTTGTTTCTCCCCCACTCTTGCATTTTTACTTTTACATCAAACATTGGCCTAAGTTTTTGTTTTAAGATTGGCCCGGGGCCTGTTTACGCATGATGGGAGGGTTGTTTCCCCATCATGAAATTTTGTTGTTCTGATAATGACTGTTAACAAATTTTGTTCACGCGAAGAAGATATTTCCCAAAAATATCTTCTCGCTGAAAGGCAAAAGGGAATCCTATATAAGACAGAGAAAAGAAGAAAGAAAGGTTCCAATTCTTCAGAAGAAATTGATTGTGTATGGATTTCCTGTGTGTATGTTTTGTGAAGACTCAGATACTAACGTGAAGATCCCGTTGGGTCTCAATGATAAGGAGCCTCATTTTAATAAGGATTCTGGACTTGGTTTTATGGTAGTGTGTGTTTCTCTCTTGCTCATTGCAATGCTGTGTTCAACTCATTTACATTTATGTCTCTAGTGTTATATCCTGGAATGCGAGTGTCCCTTGTTTTTGATATAAATTTATCTCACTGATACTTATATCATTAGCGTCCTGGTACTTTAAATGGCTCAGGAGTAATGCATTGTTCCATTTTCAATTCACACGTATTTCTGCTATATTAGCTGTTATGAAATGCTATTGACGAGAGTTCTCGGCATGTATGGATTCTTAGCTATATAAGCCCATCATATGCTATGAAGTTCTTCTTAGTATCGTCTTCTTGACAGTTGATATCTCCTTCTTGCTGTACATCTCTGTAGTCGTCTTTATATATACCTTTTCTGCCATATATCATGAATCTGGCCCTGTTTATGGTGAACTGTCTTAAAATTGTCTGATGCGGTAGTATTTGAGTGTAGCATTACATTCGTTCAGTATTACTCTTAATGCTTCAAACTATCAGAAGTTTTGGTCCCACCCTAGTGTTATTCTCTGTTTCTAAAGAAGTAGTGTGAGAGCTTTGTCATGTTAAAGTGTTGAACGCTGTATTTAGTCCTCTACTCTCTACACCTTATAAGATGTCCTAGGCACTGGTCTATAACAACTCTAGGCTGTATCTAGGAGTTACAACATATTTTTGGCGCCGTTTCCGGGGAACGAAGTTGAAGAAATTTAAATCCCTGGGCCTCGACAAAACCCATCCACTCTTCAGTTAGGTGAGCATGAAGAGTTGAGAGTTGTTCATCCCTCACCTTGGCGACTCCACATTCATATTACAGATAAACATATTTGCAGTCCTGGCTCCCCGTAAGCCACACCTAAGGTCAGATACATCTCAGTCAAGGACACCCTCTGTGTCTGACCCAGAGCGAATCCTACATAGAAGAGGCTGGAGAGAAAGGCCACCAGTTCATAATGATATTCCTGAGTTTTCCCTTGAAAACTTTCCATATCTTCAGCCCTCCTCTTCTCAGGTCGCCCAAATACAAAGCTCTAACCCTATTATAAGAGATACTAGTTATTATTCAGATAGCCCTCATCGAGAAGGTGTCCGTATCAAAGACGAAGCTGAGTCTAGTTATACTCCACATTATTCTTTTCATCCTACCCCTGAGGTTGAAGAGGTCAAAGAAGTCACTGAAGTATATGTTGTTGACAGCCCGACCTTCTCATCAGCTCCCCAAACTGTTGTTCACTACATTCCCATCATTATTCATACTCAGCTCCCACCACCTCCTCCACCACTCACTGCTCAGGCTCTCATTCTACCTCCGCCTCCCCCAATGGCGAATATACCTGGCTTTTTACAAAATAGGTATGCCCCTTTACAGCTGCCTGCAGTTCTAAATGACATGCCACAAGACTATTTAAAGATTCTGCCCAGATTCAATGGGGAGAACGGCGTTGATGCCCATAAGCACGTTGAAATCTTCTGCTCTTTCGCAGAGAACTTTAATGTGGAGCATTTGGACGTGGTTCTGAGATTGTTTGTGCAGTCCCTGGATGGAGAGGCTAGAAAATGGTTTAAGTCTCTCGCAGCTAATTCCATCAACACCTGGGAGGCTATGGAAGAAGCTTTCGTGAAAAAGTGGGGAGATAGGAAAGATCATGGGGATACCTTAACCGAGTTCAACACCCTTAAAAAGAAGCACAATGAAGGGGTATCAGAGTTCATCAGAAGGTTTAACAAATTGTATTTCAGCCTCCCAGCTGAGATGAAGCCCCACCAGACTGCTGCCAAGGTTGTTTTCGTGGCAGCATTCGATTCCGAGTTTGGTTTCTCGCTGAGGGAGAGAAAGCCAGCCACTCTGGATGATGCACAGACAGATGCGTTGGAAATAGAAGAAAACTTTGTCTCGACTGGTAAGTCCAAAGTAAAGCAAGAACATGATACTAGAAGAAGAGGTAAAGAAGAAGAATCTACTTCAAGTCAAGACAGAGACTCAGCAAATGACAAGATCGAAGAGATGAATAAGATGATCAAGAATCTCTCTAGCAAGTTGGTCAAGCTAGAGATGGAAGCTAAGAATTCTCCACCAAAGAACTTTCAGAATGCTCCAAACAGAGGATTCAATCCGCAATACAGAAAACCACCCTTGCAGATACTGCAGAGGGGACAGAAGGAGCAACAAGACCAAGTACCGCACCCTTTGTACTTGGAAGGACAAATGGAGGCTTCCAATGAAGACCCCTCCTACGAGCAAGATGAGACATGTCCTGTCTTCTCAGACAGTGACGACATAGAGTGCCCTGTGCAAGAAAGTGAGGAAGGGGAACTACAACCTCACTCAGAACCGAAGAATAATGAGGATGCTGAAGAGCCAGAAATCGATTACTACTGCAAACAGTTCGTTGATTTCATGCAAGCCCAGTTTAACAGGAAATATGACCTCAGGTCATCCAGGAAAAGAACACGTACTCAAGATGAAGAGGAGGACACACCCCAAAGATCAGCACCTGCACAGAAAGAGGCCAATACTCAAGAATCTCCGGACAAAGGTAAGAAACCCCTTAACCAATCTCTACAAGCTGATAGTCACATGCCTTCCTCCTCTCAAGTAACTGTGTCCCATGTGAATATACCCCCAGTTAAAGAAGTTAAGTCTCCCCTACTAGACAAAGAGTCAAAACAAAAGGAAGTGCCAATAGAGAAGCCTTCATCTGCCTTCAGCTTGCAAAAGGAACTCGAAAAAGTTAAAATACCTGTCCCTTTGTCTGAATTGTTGAAACAGCCTGCCTACCAGTCACAGGTCTCCTCTTTCATTTCTGCTCCTGAAGTTCCACACATTCCAGACAGTCTCAATTTGCAAGAAGAAAGGCCTATGGTAGTGTTCGGCCCCCATGTCGAGGAATTAGATCCCTCCACCCCTCCCTTTTACGTATCTCTGGTAATCCATGATCTACTATTGCATAACTGTATGCTAGACTCAGGAGCATCCCACAACCTGATGCCCCTGTCTGTCATGGAGCAATTGGGGCTCCAAATCACTCGCCCATATAAAGATCTTTACTCTTTTGATTCCAAAAGAGTAAAATGCTTAGGCATGATCAAAGATCTAGCAGTCACCCTGGCTCAGATCCCGGCCAAGAGTGTGGTAATGGATATCGTAGTGGCTGACATCCCAGCCCGCTTCGGTATGCTATTGTCAAGGTCTTGGGGGACTAGAATTGGAGGATCAATCAAGCTGGACCTGTCATATGCCACCATTCCTGTCTTTGGTGGTCAAGAAATGAGACTGTACCGAGAGACCAGATTTGTCAAAACAGTCACAAAGGCAGGTGATTCAGTGAATTCCCCAGTTTACAGCAGAGAGGGAGATTTCTCCTGTCTAATGTTGGAGGAAGATCAGGACTATGCCCATGAACCCTCATTCTGCCAGGTAAAGACTGATCTATCAGTGCAGGACCATGAATCTGACATCTGGACACTCCACTTTGATGGAGCAAATTCCAAGGAAGGAAACGGGGCTGGAGTGTTGCTTATTTCACCTATGGGTCAATGGGTCCCCCTGTCCTTCAAATTAGAATATGAGGCCACAAACAATGTGGCTGAATATGAGGCACTCATACTGGGGTTGCAAACAGCAAGAAGTATGAAGATACAGAATCTGAAGGTGATGGGAGACTCCGAATTGGTGGTGAGGCAAGTAAAAAACCAGTGTCAAGCCAAACATCCGAGGCTAAAGGCCTACAGAAACGAAGTTTGGGATCTTGTGGAGAACTCTTTTCTGGCATTTAACATTCAATTTATGCCCAAAGAGCATAACAGAATGGCAGACTCCTTGGCTGTGGCTGCTAGCACATTCCGCCCACCTCAGAACCCTCTTCTGAGATACGAAATTGAAGTAAGATACCGGCCTTCAATCCCTGATAATGTCAGACACTGGCAGGTCTTTGAAGATGAGGAACAGGTGAAGAGGTTTTTAGAGACTGTGGGGGAGTTTTCTAACCTAGAGATTGACAACTGTGAAGAAGAAGAAGTCGGGGAAATTCCCGAGGACAAGCTTGAAGAGAAAATAGCCGGTCACAGATTCCTGCAGCTGAAAGGGAACGTCATTCCCAGAGGGCTGGTACCTTTGGAGAGACTGTTCAATAAAGATGATGTCCCGTTACAGCCAAACAAAATGGTGACTGAAGACCAGGTCGAGGATCTCAATCTGGGCACAAAAGAAGATCCAAAGATTGTGAAGCTGTCTAAGAAAGTTCCAGATGAATACAAACAGTTGTACCAAAAGCTGTTTCAAACCTACAAAGATGTCTTTGCCTGGTTGTATCAAGATTTGAAGACCTTTGATGTCAGTGTGATGCAGCATAAAATTCCATTAAAGGGGGATGCAAAACCCCACAAGCAAAAGCTCCGACAGATTAATCCCCTGTTGCTACCCTCGATTGAGCAAGAAATTAAAAAGTTACTGAAGGCCAAAATTATAGTGCCACTAAGGTATTCTGAGTGGGTGGCCAATTTAGTCCCAGTACGAAAGAAAAATGGCGAAATCAGGTTGTGTGTGGATTTCAGAAACCTGAACAGGGCATCTCTAAAAGATAACTACCCACTACCAAAGATGGATCATATTCTGCAAAAGGTGGTAGGAGCCTCTAGAATGTCCATGATGGATGGGTTCTCAGGTTATAATCAAGTGGCTGTATTCCCGGAGGACCAGAAAAAGACAGCCTTCACCACGCCCTGGGGAACATTTATGTATGCTAGGATGCCATTCGGGCTGATCAATGCAGGGGCCACGTTTCAGAGAGCGATGGACATAACCTTTGTTGGAGAACAGGATAAGTTTCTGGTGGTGTACCTAGATGATATAACAGTTTTTTCAAAGGATGATGTCGAGCACGTTCAGCATTTGCAGAAGACCTTTGAGAAATGCAGGAGGTATGGACTCTCTCTTAACCCTCAAAAATCTTTCTTTGCATTAGAAGAGGGTAAACTCCTAGGACATATAGTGACTAAAGATGGGGTCAAAATCGATCCTAAAAGGGTGGAAGCTATAAACGGTATCTCTCTCCCCAGAAATAAGAAAGAAGTCCAGGTATTCCTAGGGCGTATCAATTTTCTCAGAAGATTTATTCCTAACTATGCCGAAATAGTTAGACACATCACAGATATGTTAAAGAAGGATAATGAGGTAAAATGGGCACCAGAATCAAGACAGGCCTTTGCCAGGATCAAGAATGCGTTTGCTGAGGCTCCCGTGTTGGCAAAGCCTGACTTCACTGAACCTTTTATGATTTTCTCTTTTGCATCACCTCACACGGTGGCAGGGGTCCTCTTACAAAAGAACGGGGATGGGTATGAGCAACCCATTGCTTTCTTTAGTCAAGTTCTTCATGATGCAGAGCTAAAATACAACATACTGGAGAAGCAGGCTTATGCCCTGGTAAAGTCCCTAAAGGCATTCCGCATGTACATTTTTCAATCCCATGTTACTGCTTTCGTACCCACAGCAGCAGTTAAGGACATCCTCGTTCAGGGAGACAGTGAAGGCAGAAGGGGCAGGTGGATTGCGAAGATACAAGAATACGACCTGGACATCAGACCCACCAAGTTAATTAAAGGACAGGGGCTAGCAAAGATCTTATCAGAGTCAAACCACCAAGCTCTGGGCATCCACTTATCCATGATCGCAAATGAAGAGTCTCAGGAACAGACAGGGAGACAAGAGGTGGAAATGGCTACTCAAAAAATACAAATGAAGTATCTCACTAGCCCCTGGTACAAAGAAATTGTTGAGTACCTTCTGACACTCAGCTGCCCACCCAGCTGCCTTGAGGCTGAAATCTCAGAAGTATGCTGTAGCTAATGGTCAATTATATTGGAGAGATCCTTCAGGCATATTGCTGTTATGTCTCATCGAAGGTGAGGTAGGGAACATAATAACCGAATTCCATGAGGGAATCTGTGGAGGGCATTATAG
This sequence comes from Pinus albicaulis, assembly GCA_034641835.2. NCBI lineage: Eukaryota > Viridiplantae > Streptophyta > Pinopsida > Pinales > Pinaceae > Pinus > Pinus albicaulis. The sequence continues at coordinate 99,832,525 of CM076574.1, read as the reverse complement.
CTGGAGGAGCACAGCTTAGAAAATCATGAAGGCTGGTTTTTACTGGCCTAAATTGTTTGGAGATGTCTTCACTTGGGTCAGAGCATGTGACAAGTGCCAGAAGTTTACTGAAAAACAAAAGCTAGCAGCTCTGCCCCTGATTCCTGTGCATGTTGATGAACCTTTCAAGCAATGGGGAATTGACTTCATAGGTGAGATCCACCCACCCTCCAGTGGGCAACACAAATGGATTTTGACGGCTACAGATTACTTTACGAAGTGGGTGGAGGCTATTCCTGCACGAAATGCCACAGACACGGTGATCATAAAATTCATGGAAGAGAACATTATCTCCAGGTTTGGATGTCCTGCTAGAATAGTTACAGACAATGCCCAAGCTTTCAAATCTGCTAAAATGGTGAATTTTTGTCAGCAATATAACATTACCCTGGGCCACTCTACAGCCTACTACCCACAAGGAAATGGTTTGGCAGAATCATCAAACAAAACGCTGGTCAGAGCTCTAAAGAAGACAATAAATGAAAATCAGAGGAACTGGGACTCCCAACTGAAGTATGCTCTGTGGGAAAACAGGATAACCAGTAAAAGGGCAACGGGAAGATCTCCTTATGAACTAGTATACGGACGGGCAGCTGTATTCCCTATACAGTTAGCTTTGCCTGTTGCTCGTTTCATACAGGAGACTCAGGAAGAACCGGATGGCATGACCAGGAGAATCAGTCAGTTGATTGAACTTGAAGAAACGTGTGATCAGGTGAACCAGAAACTTGTGGATTACCAGGAGAAGATGAAAGAATTGTTTGATCAGCATACGAAGGATAGAAAGTTGCAGGTGGGAGACTTAGTCCTCAGGTGGGATGTACGCAGGGCTGATAAAGGTAAGCATGGTAAATTTGACCCCCTTTGGTTCGGCCCCTTCAAGGTTGCGGAGCAGGGAGGAAACAACACATTTAAGCTGGAGAATTTACAGGGAGATCTGTTGGAAGCCCCTGTAAACGGGCAATTCCTCAAACCATATTTCCAATTCTGAAGAAGGCTGAAAAAGCCTGACTGTATTATATTGTATAATAGTTGCTGTTTTTCTTTTTCTTATCATAGATTCTGTGTGAGTCACGATGATCTGTACAGGGCAAAGCTCCAAAATCGTAAAGCGTTGTTCAAAGGAGATGTACATGCGGTCTGCGTAGTTCTCGACACGTTCAGGGACAAACGTGTCGTCCCCAGGTGGAGCCAATGTTGTTCAATCCTTAGCATAAGCCACGGGAGTGCCAAAAGGATGAACAGGCCTTATATTAAAGTTTTATATCAAGCGGCAAGTATTAAATTAAATCGGGCCGAAAAGGGAAAGGGTGGTGAACACACGCATATTAAAACCAATGGACAAACAACACTAAGCGGTGAAAGGCGGAATAATACATAAACATCAAATATAAAAGTTAAGGGGATGCGGCATTATATGACAACCCACATATTAAAAAGGGCCTCGGGTTATGTACGAAAGTATGTGGAGAAAAGTCCGAGGGGGTCGAGCCGCGAGGGAAGGACGAGACCCATACCCCCGCGGACTTACGACACGTGGCATAACAAGGTCTCACGGTGAGAAGAATGGTAAGTGAGCCGCGGGGACGTGATCTCGTGAGACTAAGAAGCAGACATGTGAGGTAAGAAAAATAGTGGGTGCGTGAAAGGAAATCATGTGCAGTAAAAGTTAATTGCGTATGTGGATAAAAATGCAGTAAGTCAGTAGAAACGGTAAATCTTGGACCGTGCACCGACACTAACCGACAAGCGCCCACATCTTGATATACCCAATCCCCACGCGCCACGTGTCCCAGTGTCAGTGTCCTTACGACACTTGCCTTCTGTCGTCTTACTTATTCACCTTTTCACCCAAACAGTTCACTCCAATGGTAAAAACTCCCGTATTTCTCTCTGGTAAATCGTCACAGGTAATTTTCTACGGCGAATACCGAGTGGGGAAGAACGCCGGGTATATCCAAGTCACTGTCACAGTTCCCCTCGTCGCTTTCCTGAGCATTATCACCTTCTGTTCAGGTATTCCATTCTCCGTTTTCCCTCTTTTCCTTTTGTCTCTTTTCGAAATTGTTGAATGTCTGCCATGGGAAGAGGAACGCCCCGAAAACGAACACCGACACGACTGCGTGGTCAGGCGCCCCCACGGTTTCGAACCCCTACGCTGTGATTTGATCGGTGCTGTCGACCTAAATATCCTTTTGACATGCGCGATTGCGAGTCCACCCCTAGCCTTGTTCGTCGCCCGCTGCCAGCGGGCGTGTTTTAAGTCGTCGTGCGGCTTCTATCACCATATCACCCCCCAGGTCCATTCCTGTGTCGATTTCATCATTTGGCTTAGGGACTCCTATGATGCACATCGGGACGCCTTCGTTTCTCCCCAGGGAAACATAATCCTTTCCCTTTCCCCTGATGTTATCAGACAGGCCCTCCGTTTCCCTTCCAATGACACATACTTCAGCTTCAAAGATGAAACCTTGCTCGCTCAGTTCAATAAGCTGTCAAGAGAAGCCCGCCGTGCCTTCATAGCCTCCATAACCATCGACCAGGAAACTGCCTTGCCTCCATTGGAGCCATTTTCATTGAGTCTGTTTGCCGAAGAAGTTCGACCTGTCCTGTCCCTCATCGCCGGCCTCCTGGGGGCAGGGAGCCCGGAAGACATCTCTTCAGTATGCATTCGCTTTTTGTGGCTTATGACACAGAATGGGGTTACATTGGATATCCCAGGTTTCCTTTCCTTGGCCATCCTGACCCAATTTCGGGAGCTCGCCCAAGTCCGAAAGTTTCGTTTTTGCTCGTTGGTGTTCTACCTCTTCCTGTTCCAGCATGCGGACAAGTTCAATCATTTGGGGTTAGATAGGATGTATTCAGAGAATTCCCAGCCCAGACCAGTCTTCGACTGGAATTGCTCTGTCCGTCAGTTGCCTAGGGGAGAGGGGTATGTCAACTTCGTGAACACCTTCTTGTCTATTGCTTACACCATCATTCACGACGCGCCTTCCCCTAGGGTTTTCCCAGAGATGAAACGCTGGCTACAGTCTGGGAAATACCAGTGTACTGGTGATTGGTTCCTGTCTGAAGATTATACTGAAATTCGGGTCTATGGAGCCGAAGTTTCCCCATACCGGCTTCCAGCTTTTCCCGTCCGACGAGTTTACGCCCTCGAATACATCCGGCAAGCCCTCAAAGCTGACCAGTTTCATTTTGTTCCTGCTAAGAAGGGCTACATCTTAAAGCTTCCTGACCAAATTGGCCCCTTTGTGGTAAACTCTAGATATGCCCTCCCAATTGCCGAAAAAATGTTGCAGAACATGGACCTGAAGTTGGGTGAGAGCTGGGCTTATGACCCACGGGACATCATTTCAAATAAAAGAAAGAGAAACAGGTCTGCGCCCTACATTCATGAGTCCAGGCCATTTCTGGAATGGAGGGCTAACCTTGAAGTCTGGCCTATGTTTTCGCAGATGGAGACGGACTCGTCTGCTACAGGAGGAGAAGAAGAAGAAGTGAACAAAGGCACAAATGAGCAAGAGGTCGGTACTTCAGGAGCAGCACCACCACCACCCAAAAGGCAAAAGGTGGCCACCAGCGAAGCTGAAGTCATCGGGGAAGGGATAATATTGGAGCCCTTTACGAAATTTGGTCAATTCGATAAGGGCAAAGCGGGTATAGTGGTACTGAGAGACAGTGTCGCCTCCTCTGACTACACTGAAGTCACGCAAGCCATCGTTGAGCCCACTCCTTCCAGGACGAATGAAAGGGAGCTGATAAATAAAACTGTCCGAGACAAATACAGGGCCGAATTGGGAGGTTTCGTTGAGAAATACCATACCAGGCTCTCAGCTTCTGTCAATGCAGACACCGAAAGCCTGGTACTGTCTATGACCGAGGCCATCCTGGATCCAAATTCAGACGTTCCGAGTTATAAGGTGCTTGAATTGGCTATCGATATGCAGAAGGTACCAGTACAGGACATGACTGACCTGTTCCAGACAGTCTGCGACATGATGAAAGATAAGCTTTCACAAATCACCCTCGCACTAAGGAAGACAGAACAGAAACATGAAAACCTGAGGGATTCCTTTGCAGCAGAACAGAGTGCTTGTCGTGCCAACGCACATCGGGTGCGCGTTCTTCATGAGCAGATCAGAAACTCGGATGAAGGAGGGAAGGGAATGCAAGCAGCACTGATAGCCAAGTTGCAAAAGGACATTACAGCGGCTAAGAAACGGGCTCGCATACCGGCTTCACATCCGGTACAGACTGATGAACTAGTGTGAGTGGAGGAAGAGAAAAATGAGCTATCTGCTAGACTTTTCAGAGAAAGAGAAGAGAAGGAAAAGATGGCTAAAAGGATTGAAGAGCTTGAGAGCAGAGCCACCGAGCTACAGACTCGGTGGGATACACACAGTTTCCATGCAGCCGAAACATCAAGCGGAACTGGTTCAGCGACAGTACAACTATCCACAGCTATGGCTGAGATAGAAGTGTTGGAGAAGCAAACATCAACTGCCAAGCAAAAGGTGGCAGAGTTGGAAGGCGCCCTGGCTGAAAAAGCCACAACAATTGAAGGACTACAAAAAGAAGTTGAGGAAGGAAAAAGGGTCACGGCTGATCAAAATCAAACCATTTCTGAGTTGAAGAGTCGAGCGAAGGGAAATCTCACCTTGCTCGACGCCAGAAGCCTGATCTGGTCAGACATAATCACGGCTGTAACCGAGCAGTGGGAATTTTTGACAATGGTAGGGGAACTCAAGTCCACCCTGCCTTATCTCAATAGAAGGTTACAGGAGGCAGGGGGTAATCTGTCTAATAGAGCTCAACACGCCGGCAGCTATATCTCTTTTCTTTATGCGCTAAGGGCGAACGACGTGGGAAAACATGGCATTCCCAGTCGATTTATGGAAATCAACGAGTGTCAGAAAATCATTGATAAAGAGGAAGCTCGAGTAGCAGCTTCAAGGGTCCTCCAACAGGTGGCTGACAGTGTGGAACAGTTCGACAAGGTGTGGGATGAGATCATCACAGCTGGCCTCCCTTCTTGTTGGGAACCAAACGCCCCGTCCGTGCTCATGCTCCCCGATCAATACACAACGCTTCTAGAAACGGAAAGGGATCGGTCCGACCTTCAAATGGGGAAATAAACTCTGCTCAAGGCCACTACCATCGTCACAGTCCTCAATAAGGAGTTTAGTCTCCTTCACATGATCAGATATCGGCTCCCAACTAAGACAAACATCCACATCCTTGGCGAAGCGTTTATCAGAGTGGAGAAACTTTCAGCAATGCCAGAACCAACTCCCGATAGCCAGCAGAGGTTGACACAGTTCCTGAGTCAGCATGCTAGTTCCTCTGCCAACGTGCCTCCTCCAGTATCCGCAACGGCCTCAACTCAGCAGCACTCATGACAGTTCAGTTCACTCACGACATGGCCTAAACGGCCTTTTTACTTTCATTTAGTTATGTTTTTCAAATTTCCGAGTGGGTTGTTTCTTCCCCACTCTTGCATTTTTACTTTTACATCAAACATTGGCCTAAGTTTTTGTTTTAAGACTGGCCCGGGGCCTGTTTCCGCATGATGGGAGGGCTGGTTTCCCCATCATGAAATTTTTTTGTTTTGATTATGACTGTTAACAAATTTTGTTCACGCGAAGAAGATATTTCCCAAAATATCTTCTCGCTGAAAGGAAAAAGGGAATCCTATATAAGACAGAGAAAAGAAGAAAGAAAGGTTCCAATTCTTCAGAAGAAATTGATTGTGTATGGATTTCCTGTGCGTATGTTTTGTGAAGACTCAGATACTAATGTGAAGAGCCCGTTGGGTCTCAATGATAAGGAGCCTCATTTTAATAAGGATTCTGGACTTGGTTTTATGGTAGTGTGTGTTTCTCTCTTGCTTATTGCAATGTTGTGTTCAACTCATTTACATTTATGTCTCTAGTGTTATATCCTGGAATGCGAGAGTCCCTTGTTTTTGATATAAATTTATCTCACTGATACTTATATCATTAGCGTGCTGACCCTTTAAATGGCTCAGGAGTAATACATTGTTCCATTTTCAATTCACACGTAGTTCTGCTATATTAGCTGTTATGAAATGCTATTGACGAGAGTTCTCGGCATGTATGGATTCTTAGCTATTTAAGCCCATCATATGCTATGAAGTTCTTCTTAGTATCATCTTCTTGACAGTTGATATCTCCTTCTTGCTGTGTATATCTGTAGTCATCTTTATATATACTTTTTCTGCCATATATCATGAATCTGGCCCTGTTTATGGTGAACTGTCTTAAAATTGTCTGATGCGGTAGTATTTGAGTGTAGCATTACATTTGTTCAGTATTACTCTTAATGCTTCAAACTATCGGAAGTTTTGGTCCCACTCTAGTGTTATTCTCTGTTTCTAAAGAAGTAGTGTGAGAGCTTCGTCATGTTAAAATGTTGAACGCTGTATTTAGTCCTCTGCTCTCTACACCTTATAAGATGTCCTAGGCACTGGTCTATAACAACTCTAGGCTGTCTCTAGGAGTTACAACAGGGTGAGGGTAGCATGGGTTGAGGTAAGACCAGAGGTGCATACCAAACTACCATGCTAATGTTCTGATGAGGTATAGGGTTGGCTTGAGCAGCTGGTATATGGATAACAGGGATATTTGGACCAGCAGAAGTTTGTTGAGCAGATCTAGGGTGTGAGAGCCCCAAGTTTTGAATGAAGTGGATATCAGGTGGTGTAGATGGAGGGGTTCCTCTGTCCCTAGTTTGTTGACCACTATGAGATGGTGAACTGTGGAACTCAGGGTCTGGCTAGCCTAGATGATTGAATGACCTAGTTCCTGGTAGCCTATTAGGTAGGTCTAGGTCAGGGGGAAAATGTGATAGAGCTGCTAGGTCTTCTCGTGCAGAGTTAGCTCTATGAATGTGACTGGAGATAGTTGGTCTTTTAGGTGTGGGAGCTCCCTTGAGGATACTCTCCGGATTGTCAACTATTTCAGGTGGGTCAGGGTTGGGATAAGCTCTGGTGTGAATGGTTCTAAAAGCCAGAATGATGTTTCCTAGCCAAGCAGCTTAACCCTACTTGTTACTTCTACTGTGGTTGATTGTTGTCTCAGAGGCTGGTCTCCTAGTGGAGTCTTGTTGTGAAACCAAGTTAATCAGCAGGCCTACTGATCACCAGTGGAGTCTTTTCATTTGAGAACAATGGAGTCACCAAGTGGAGGGTATATCTAAGGGGTTACACTGTCCACCACAGTGGTCAGGCACTATCACCTTTCAGGAATCTCCTCAAAAACAGCCAACTCCAACCAGAGATTGACTAGGAGGGCATTTACCAGATATGTCACCTACGAAGAGGGTGAGATCCAGAGGCTACCTGGCCCTGTCCAGGCTCTGTCTAGGAGTACAAGAGAACACAACGAATGATACTGAGGCTGTCCGAGAAGAGGTGTGACTATCAGCCAACCTGACCAGAGATTCCAGTTTTTCTGAGGGTTTGTGATGTAGCAAAGTGAGGAAAACTCAGAAAGTCCCCAGCGGAGTCACCATTATGTTGGGGTTCCCATGTTTTGGCCATGTTGACAAGACCAAAAGATGAGACAACATAGAACCACTTTCAGACCTTAGGATCTAGCCCTCCTAGGTCCAGATAGGGATCTCTCTATATGAGTCAAAGTGTATGTCTTTACGTCTCTAATTTATGGTTTTAGGCTAGTTATATGCACAGGGTTTGTTTGTTTATGTTTGGTTGTTGGGAATCAGGAAAGAAGGGTCCAATATAAGACAAGGATGAGCAAAGAGGAAATTAGGCAAAGGTAGATGACTCAGAGAACATCAAGGCCATTGGGCGATGGAGTCAAGAGAGGATTTACTTGTGTTCAATGTGCAATCTTTCAGTTGGGCTAGTCATCCAGAGCATTTGGATCTTAAAGATGATATTTGGGATGGGACATTAAGGACTGAAAATAAGAGGAGAAGAACCATCCAATTCTGTCTATAGATCAGGTCAGAGGTCATTTAACTCCAAACCTGCTTGGACAAAATCAGAGGCAATACAAGGGATCTTAGGAAGGCTTAATTGAGATGGAAAGATCCTAGTGAGGCAGAGACAGGGTTCTAGACCTCCCAGTGTTCTCAACTCATCCAACTAAATCCTAGCAAGAACATCTAAACATAGATTTCTTCAATTCATACATCATAGAGCAGGAAATGACATCCACTACACTGGTTAAATCAATTGAAATCAATATTCAGATACACATTAAGCAGAAAACATAAAAGGCTGGGAGAGCAGCAACATGAGGTACCTGTCAAGGGTAAATCTTATGCCAAACTTCTGATGCGAGCCAGTAGAAATGGAATGAAATGAAATCAAACACGGAGATAGAAAAACATCACCAGCTGCTTTAGATCAGGATCCAAAGAAATGTGCTTGTCATATTAAAAACAACACCAATCAGGTACATCATTTCCCACGGCTTGAACATTCAGTCTGAATACATCAAATCTCAGCCTATCTTACAATATTACACAGAGAACTTGTCTCAAGAGGAAAATGCTTGCATTTTTCTGATATCTCATCAAAAACCCTTACAATAATTTCTTTATGTGTTTTATAGCAGAGGATGAACAAAAGATCGACTGAGGTGGTAGGTGAACACTAAATGTTGTATTAAACCCTTGAAAAGAACGAGGGTCGAAGCCCATCCTGTTTGAATGCTAAGTATTTAATCTCTGTCTCCTCTTTTTTGAAAGAGTATTGATCTTCTCGGATATGATTTTGACATATTTCGGCTGCGGTGCTGTACTTGTGGTAAATAAACGAAAGGCAAATGAACCACTGAGAAGTCTGCTACATAAATGTTCTAATTTCTTTGAACTGCTGTTTGGGTGGAAATTCCTTCAGGGACACGGTGCATAGTAAAAACTGTATGGGCGCCCTGTACTTGATGAAGGAAAACATTCTGCTGATGAATAAACCTTGATATTACCTTTTACTGGTGCTCAAGACCTTTTGATCGATCCTCGAGATCTTCAAACTAGTGCTTTGCTTCTTAAATGCTGATTTAAGGCTCAAGATCTTCATTAGCGTGCCTTAATCTCCTTTGCTTTATACTGAAACACTCTGTCGCTTCATCTCTGCTTTGTCAGGTTCGCTCGAGCTTTAATGGCTCTAGAAGGTTTTCCACGGAGTTTTAGACCCTGTTCCTTTAAATGATCGTCCTGACGTCACCTTCCCGGGTCTTTACTCATAAATTCAGCCGCTGTAGGTGATCTTCCTTGATTTCTCTGTCACTGCAACTGAGGCTGCGCATTATGGCAGTCTTTTATCATTTACAACCCTGCAAAACACGAAAACTGTGAAGAAAACAATGGACGGGGTGACGGATGATGTGGATAATGAGCGTGATTGTGCAGATGATGAGATGGAGGGGAAACTTGTAGAGAAATGGTGAAAAAATGCTACGGTGGAGGTTAGCGGTCAGCGGAGCAATTTTGAATAAGAAACCTCAAAGAATACGAAAATGAACAGATATATGCAATGGAATGGATGGGTGTACAATGGACGCACGTGGCGGAAGTGACGTTGCGGGGCGGACCAAGGGGATGGTCAACGGAGGGAAAACAAATCTGGACCGTCGATCTTAAAGGGGATCTACAGTGGAAGACACATCTGGGACGATAGACAGTGGGCCAGGGGTACAACGGAGATGGTTTAACCCGTGCGCAGCTTTGTTGATGGGTGACCGTTGGATGAGGCGTTCAGGATCGGACGGCCTGCGCTCATTTCGCTGCGAGACTTGGGCCGAAAGATAATGCGCGGGGGATGGGCGGTTTTTCCGTCGTATAAAGGACACGCGGCGCGCGATGAGTGGAATCACTGGGTTCTCAGGGAAAACCACCTACCGTGCATAAGCGGTGCGAAAGAAACCGCCAGGTTTTGTTAATAGTGCGCGGCGGGGTCCACGGGCGGGAGAATCTGAAACGTCGATCATCGTTTTAAACAGACGGTGATCGCCCTGCAAGGGGAATGAATGGGGAAAACACGGAGGGCTACAGGGCCACGATCACCATCCGATTCAACCAGATCGACAGCTGACATCGCGCCCGATGAACAACAAATGGTAAGCGCCTTTTGGACTTCGCGGGTGGTTTCAGCACGGGATCACATGGAGGAAAAGGCGCGGGGCTATCGAAGAGGGGCTAGGCCTGATATAAGGTTCGGAGTGGGTTTTAAAGCCTTTTTAATGCATTCTGAAGCCTTATAAGGGTAACGATAGGAAATAAATAGCGAATCAGGCTAAACCAGGGGCATGGGTAGAGTTTGAAGGGGATTTTTGGGGAATTTAGAGGATTGACAGGAGAAATAGAGGAAACAAGGGGACTTTGACAAAAGGGGGAAAGGGATTAAAATGAGGGCATTTGTAGGGATATAAGGGGGGAAAACAGGTCCTTTGAGAAATGGATCAGCAGGGGGAGACTGTTTAGGCATAACACCTAGAGACTTCAAGGGTGATGGGTTTTCAGGGAAAAGGCATCCCTTGAAGGCTCCAAAGCACTCTAGCCCCCAGCTTGCTTGTCAAGAATTTCATAGGGGGGCTAACAATAGTCTTGATTGATTCAGATAGCACCCATAACTTTATTCATTGTAAGGTAGCCAAGGAATTGAATTGTTTCCTATACCCAGCACCAGAATGTCAAGTGATGGTTACAAATGGAGGAACTATAAATTGCTCTGGAAAATGCCATAATATCAAGCTAACCATGGGGGAATATGTATTGAATAGTCCAATGCTTTCCATTCCTATGGGAGGTGTTGATGTTGTACTAGGAGTACAATGGTTCCAATCTTTGGGGACTATAGCTTTTAATTTTCAAGAACTTTTCTTGAAATTTTTTCAGAAGGAAAGGAAGTCGAATTACGGGGTATTGCAGGGAAACCAAGAAAGAGTGTCATCATGGTGGTAGTTGATAGACTTACCAAGTATGCACACTTTTGTGCATTATCTCATCCATTTAAAGCAAGTACAGTTGCTACTACATTTATGGACACAATTCAAAAGCTACATGGAAACCCAAGGGTTATTGTGAGCGACAAAGATCCCATTTTTACGAAAATTTTTGGACGGAGTTATTTTCTTGTTTGGGTACTCAATTAGCTCATAGCTCATCTTATCATCCTTAATCTGATGGTCAAACTGAGATATTAAATAAATGTTTGGAAGGATAACTTCGTTGATTTGTATCTAATAAACAAACGCAATGGGTCAAGTGGTTACCTCTCGCTGAATGGTGGTATAACACTTCCTTCCATACTGCAGCAAAAGCGACCCCATTTATGGCACTTTATGGATATCATCCACCATCCATCGCATCATATTTAAGAGAAAATTCGAAGGTTCAAGCAGTGGAAGATCACATCGAGCATCAAGAAGAAGTTCTCCAATTCTTAAAGGATAACCTGAATTTGGCACAAAATTGAATGAAACAACGGGTAGATCAACATCGCAGCGTGAGAAGTTTTGATGAAGGAGACTAGGTATTTTTACGGCTACAACCATACAAGCAAATGTCCCTCAAGCAAGCTAAGAAGGATAATAAATTATCTCCAAAGTACTATGGTCCTTACAAGGTGTTGCAAAAGATTGGTACTATTGCATACAAATTGGAGCTTCCTGCTTCTTCACGAGTGCATCCAGTTTTCCATGTTTCATGCTTAAAGAAGGTTATAGGTGAAAATATTCCAGTTCAAACAATATTGCCAGAACTTTATGAGGAAGGAAAAATCATATTGGAACCTGAAGCGGTCACGGAAACAAGAACTCGATAGCTACGGAATCTATCAATTTCAGAGTATCTCATCAAGTGGAAGAACTTACCCACTGATGATTCTACATGGGAGGATGAGAATTTTATACAGAAGCACCCAGACCTACTCAAGCGTTGAGGACAACACTTTTTTGAAGGAGAAGGGCATGTTAGGTCCCTATATTACTAGTATAGTCCCTTATTGTTGTTAGTGTAACCCCATTATTGTTATTATTGTACCCTTCTAACCCCCATATTGTTATTATTGTGCCCTTAAATTATTATTGTTAGGTCGGCTAGGATTACATTGTAACCCCACTAGGATTACATTGTGGCCCCATGGACTCCTATATATAGAAAGGAGGTTTTGTAATTGGTATCATCCAAGAATTGTTCATTCATGTAATGTATTGGAGGTTTCCCCCTCAAAGTGGCTTATTTCTAAGGCGTTGATATCTATTTTCTTCTATTTTTGGAGCTGGCTTCACAACAGCTTCCCTAGTCCTTTTCTACCTTCTCTGGATGGTTCTACTTGATTGGTTGTATCCATTATTTTCTCCTCAATTTGTGGTTGCTCCACAACTTCCTAAGGCTCCTCCTTTGGCCCAAAATCTTCTCTTCCCTCTCAAGAGATAACCACATCGCTTTCTCCTCGTCAAATTTTACATCCCCTTGCACAATTATCATTATGAGGGATGGAAAGTACACATGATATTGTGAGGAGTTTCTGTGTAACCCAAAAATACCCCAAATTTTATTTTCAACTCAAGCTTCTTCATAGATTCTTTGGAGACATGACAACAAACATAGGCTCCAAAAATCCTGAAGTTTGACACATCCATATTTCTCCCCGAGAAAGCCTCCTCTGATGTAATCATGCCTAGAAGACGATGAGGACTCTGGTTCTACAAATAGATTGTTGTGTTGCATGCCTATGGCCGCAACTACAGTGGTAGGCCTTGGTCATGCAACATCGCCTTCGCTGCTCTCACAATGCTATGGTTATTTCTCTCAGCCACCCCATTCTGTTGTGGGTTGTGGGGTGTTGTCAACTCTTGATGAATGCCTTCTTTCACATAGTTTTTTTTTAATTAATTCCACAATGTACTCATATCCATTATTGCTCCTGAGAGCCTTCGTCTTCTTGCCGGCTTCTTTCTCAACCAATGCCTTAAATTCTCTTAATTTGGAGAATGTATCATCTTTCTTTTGCATGAAGAAGATCCAACATTTTTGTGCGAAGTCATCAATAAAAATGACAAAAAATTAGTGTCTGGCAGTGGAGGCTATCGAGAAAGTTACATAAACATCGGAGTGGATCCTTTCAATGACTAGATGTGCTTTATTGTCTCGATCATGGAATGTGGTTTTTGTGTACTTCCCCAAGGTACATCCTTTGCATACATCATGTTGCTCGATTTTTCCTTTGGGGAGGATTGTGGTTATTTTTTTGCATAATCTTCAAGGCACCGTGATGCAAATAGCCAAGTCTTTTGTGCCAAATTTCACCGACATCGCAACTTTGCACCTTCTCCACCTTAGTGCTTAATGCAGCACAATCCTCCAATCTATCTTATTCAGGTTCATCACATGAACCTCGATCTACATCACCTTTCCCATGGCTCTGTGTCTCAGGAATGCCTTTCCTTTGCTAAATATCACATCTTAACCATGGTCTTCCAAAACTGCAAAAGAGATGAGATTTTTCTTTAGGACCGAAACAAATATGACATCCTTGAGCCTGAGAGGGGAGCATGAATCCCTCTAAAAAGTTATTGTACCATCCTCAGTCGCGTTACACCTTCCGTTGTCCCCCAAATAAACATGCATATGAAAATATATCTCTTCTAAGTCACTGAAAAACTCTCTACACCTTGTCATGTGGAACGATGCACCGAAGTCCAAGTGCCACACACTCCCAATCACTGTGTTGGCCATGCATGAGATAAGGGTAAATTCAAGCTCGAACTATGAAGCGAAAGCTTCACTTGCTGCTCCTCCCGAGGTCTTCTTGCTTGCCTTTTTGTGTGAAGACTTTGTGGCATAGCGCACAAATTCATGACAATGGAAACTTTTAATTTTGGAAAAAAAATTCTTCTTGCCCCCTTGGATGGATTCTGGTTTGGTTTGATATTTCTTCCCTTTTCCCTTCTTTCCCTTTCCAACCAATGCAAAATTTTCTTCATCCTTGCCCTTGGATGAAGTTCCATCTCTGGTATTTTCCCTTATTTCCTCCTTTACCAATCAGACCATAATCATTCCCAATTCTGTAGTTTCTCCCTCTTATTCATTGAATATTTATAAATATGCCACCTCTTGGGAAGGCCCATAACGACTAGGCTTGCCAAGTCATCTTCTTCAACATTAACACCAACCCCACCAAGGTCATCACGAACTTGTGTGAACCTACTCAGATACTGTGAAATAGTTTCATTCTTTTGCATCTTGATATTTCAAAGTTTATCCTTGAGTGCCAGCTTCATGTGGTCACTACTATCCTTGAAAAATTCTATAAGTGCTTTCCACATTGCGAACCAAGTTTCTTTTCAGTGGATATTTGAGACAATGTGATCTCGTACTCCCTCCATGATTATTCTCGTCACCTTGGCTACATCTTTTTTCCACTAAGCAAGGTTTTTGGCATCATATTTGTGTGGTTTTGCAACACCTATCTTGATGTATTCTAGCAATCCATTGTCATCCAATACCACCCCCATGCAATCCTTCCATGCGATGAAATTAGAGCTTCCTTCCAAGGCATACTATAGCCTCAGTCTGTTGAAGGTCATCTTCTTAGCTCTGAAGAGATCCTATTGCACTGAACAACAAATTTGATTCTCCTAAGAAACAACTTCAAAATTCCTGCTCTAATGTGAATCCTTCTCTGCTAACATGTAGAAATTATGATGTAGATTTGCAATTTCTTATGAATTTTAATCAAAATCACAAGACACAAACCTACTCTACTACTTTGCAGAAATCAATTCACAATTTAGAACAATAATCTCAGACATTCAATAACAAATAACACACATGCACACAATATTTTTTCAAGGGAAATAAATTTGATAAAAACCCGAATGCCTTCTTGCATTAATCTAATGAATAGACATGTATTACAATTCCTTTACTCAATTGAGCACAACCTGTAAGTGAATAATCTATCTCTTTTCTCACTAAGAAGCTCTGACCTAGAATTAATCAATTTTTGCCTCTACTTGAGCCCCTATTTCCTTGTGCAATTCCTTGAGAAATTAGGCCCCTATTATTTATGAATTTCCCTAAAATGGATCGCGCAATTCCTTGGGTTGATCATCTGACTGCATGCAACACCTATACACTCAAGACTAGTCTACAACTGATGTTACACTGCCTTGGAATCTCCACCACAACTGGGGAACTCAAATTCTCTGCATGCACTAGCTATTCTGGGTTGATTGATTAGTTAACTGGATGATCACTGAGTTTTACTGAATTCCCACTGCTTAAATGACCTTCCATTAGTTCCTCCAATATTTAGAACTAGTTTAAATGCAAACAACCTAAGATAACTAACCTTGATTGCTACAAATTAGTAATTACACATGCTTAAGTGAACTCTAACTCCTCTAACTCGAATTCATTGAGCTATCTAAGTAACAAGAGCCATGTCACCTCATTTAATTGCATCCAGGTCGTTTGTTAATTTGGAAATTCGAATTTTCTCAACTTAATCAAGGCAAACTCAAATTGAGAATTTCTTGCTCCATTTTTCAACACTCAATTAGATGTATGATTGAAATTAATCCTAAGCTAATTCATTAATGCACATAATACAGTTCATTGGACTCAACAACTAAATCTAATACTTTTCACTTTTCCCAATGGCAAACTACAAAACATAGGTACTTTTTGAAATATATCATACCACCTCCAACACAGTCAAACTTAACCTGTGTGAAAGTTATTATTTGAGATATTTCTCAACACTTCTTCTTAGTGATGAAGGAATTATGCACCAATCCAAGTTTTTATTTGAATGCTTTAAAATTCCCTCTTGTTAAGGGCTTGGTCAAAATATCAACTACTTGCTAATCCATGGGAATACACTAAAGTTTCATTGCTTCCTTTTTAATTGTGTCTTATGCGAAGCGATATTTGATCTCTTTGTGCTTGGACCTATCATAGAATACTATATTTCCAAAGACTTTGATGCAACTATGATCATCACAATAAATGAGTGTGAGATCCAACTCATGATCACATAATCTTGAAAGAAACTTGTGAGCTAGAGGGCTTCACAGTGAACGATACAGGTTGCCTTGTATTATGCTTCTATTGAGCTAAAAACCATCATGTCTACTTCCTACTAAACTAGGATATCATTGTCGAACCCACACTATAGTAGCACCTTGAGGTGATCTTCTTATGTGTTGCCTTGCCTACCCAATATGGATATGCATACTCCTATGACTTCACTTTACCATCTCCAAGATATCTCAGATCATACTACGTTATGCCCCTCAAGTATCTGAAGACATGTTTTTCTACTAGATAATTCTCCTACCTCAACTCCACCATGAATTGACTCAAGTTTTTCATTAAAAAACATATATATGGTCTAGTGTTGACCAAATATATCAAGGAATTTTTCAACTTCTTGCATAATGTGAGATCCACCAACTTTGAATATGAAGTTGTCACCTTCCTCAAATTAGTGATGATGAGTGTGACCATGGTCTTGTAAATCTCCATCGAAAAACTCTTTAGGTTCACAAATGTATATTGTTCCTACCCAAGGAATACCTACCCTGGTCCTTTCCAAACCTCCAAATCAAACATGTAATGCATCATTCCAATGTCTTTCTCCTCAAACTCATTAACCATATCTACTTTTCACCCTACAATGAGCTTCTCCACACCTAGAAGAAAGAAGTTATCTACATCCAACACCAAAATAAGCAAATAAGTCCCAAATTTTGTATAAGATAAGTTAGGATATTCTTTTCCTTTGGTAAAGTCCATACTCTACAACTAACTATCTACCATAAAATAATACGCTTTTGATGCTTGCTTGAAGTCCATATTAAGGAATTCTTAGGCATTCAAACATGGTGCTATTTCTCATTTACCCCAAAGCCTTGAGGTTGCGCCATGCACACTTATTCTTCAATTATGTCATTAAACAAAGTTATATTCGCATCTATATGGTGTATCATCTATCCCATAAATGAAACTAAGGACATAATCACTCTAAGAAGTGTATCTGATGATTATAGAAAAGTATTCTCGTAGCCTACTCCCTTTGTTTAGGATAAACCTCTCACCATAAACCTCACTTTGAACTTCTCAATGCTACTATATGCCATATGGTTAATCTTGTAGAACCACCTATAACTCATTGTTAACTTCCCATGAGATGGATATAAACTAGACATCCAAATATGAGTAAATAAATCACCTCTCGCTTCATAATAATGATTTCCTCCTTTAATGTCTTGTCCTCCAAGATCCTGCCAAGAAATTTATGATGAATGTATATTATCATGCTACATGCCTTTTCCTGAAGAAGCATCAACAAGATTTTTCCATGAATCTTGGTCTTAGTGGCCCCTATGATGGATTAATTCCTTTGCTTTGTAGCCCCATTTTGCTGTGGAATATATAGAACAATCATATCCCTCTTGGTCCCTACCTCCTTGCATAAACCCTTGAGGTCCTTGGAGGTATACTCACCTCCATTATCTATTCTTGAGGCTTTGATCCTCTTCTCGGTCTGATTTTTAATAGACGTATGGACTCCTAAAACATGCTAAAGACATTATCCCAAGTATTTAAGAATGAATCCAAATATTGCTAGAGAATTCATCATTAAGGGAAACATAACACATGTTTTCTAAAATTTATGGCATTGGCATCAATCCATAAATACCTGAGTTCATTAGGTCTAGAATAAACTTATACTTGTGCTTGTTTCTTAGCAAGGAAACCTTGACATGATTTCTAAGCATGCATCCTCTCCATACTCCTTATTTCTTGATGTTGAACTCTGGCGGACATGTGGCTATCTCTCTTAGGATAAGTAATGCCTTGTGATCTAGGTGCCCTATCCTCTTATGCACAACTCATAAGCTATAATTTGGGCTTGATTAGGTTCACCTTAAAACACGTGAATATTACCTTCTCTGACCCCTATAACTTGAATTGTATCTAGACTATATTTCTTCGATTTGATGAGGACTTGCTAGTTCTTAAAATCCACGGCATACCCTCATCCTTCATAAATGAAACTAAAAGTGAATTCTTGAGAGTTGGAACAAACAAAACATCATCAAAGACTAAAGAGTTGGTTGACTAGAGTTGGAAGGGAGTATTACCAACTCCTACTACTAGGTACTTGGCATTACATCAAACTCAACTTAAACCCCTCAATCCTTCTCCCATTGTACTATAAATAATTTTTTAGGTTAATGTCATATGGCAAGATGCCCCATTGTCAACACACCATGCATTCCTCATAACCATGTTGGCATAAATTCAATATATGATTGTGAAGCCTTTCTCAAACCTGGTAGCAAACTTGTTCATCTGAGTTTCCCCAAATGATACTACCTACTTTATATGTTGCTTGATTTTTCCTTGCTTTTTATCTAGACATTGTGATGCATAATCCCCATGCTTGAGACAAATTAAGCACTTTTCTCTAATCAAGTCTTTGTTCCCCATTTGTGAGGTTGCCTCCTTATTCTTTCCCTTGTCCTTAGTGGCTACTTTAATTTTTCCCTTACTTTCTTGTGCATATAAGGCTACGTTCTCATCGTCACCCTTCTTGCTATATTTTGACTCCACTTGAGTCCCCTCTTAGATACAAACATCCCATAGCCTTTAAAGGTGAGGAAGGTTCTCATGAGTATAAATATCTTCGACAAATGAATTTAAGAATCCATTTAGTGCCTTTTTAACTAGCTCTACATCTACGATCTTCTCCCCGAATATAACAAGTTGATCGCAAATATGCATGAAATTCATAAGGCAATTAAGAATTGAATATGACCTTTTCATCTATATGGATTTGAGTTTATTCCACAATATCATATTTTATTTAAGTTTTTACCCTGGTAGATGATAATCAAGGCATCAAATATTCCCTTCGCCATCTTCTTCTGAGATAGGTGAGGAATCAAGTGATCCTAAACTCCATCCATAATTGTCCTCTTGAACTTCACATCCTTCTTGTGAGATATTAATTTTTGTGTATTTATATGCAAATGCACAACATCCTTAATAATATCATAGAGATCACTCTCTTCCAATAATAATGCGACATTAACTTTCCAAGACAAGAAACTTGTAGCGCCACCCATTTTTCCCCTGACTATGAGGTAAACTGATGCAATCTATGAGATCTACTTGAAGAACTCCTATATCTAAAAATCAATTTAAAAATAATTGAAGTATCTAATTACTAGTCATTATTTTTTGTAGTTGATTTACTACTCAGAACCCTTGAGAATTTCAATAAGAGGCAAGATTTGATACCATATAGAAATTTCCAACCCTAGGTTATTTTTGTCCTTATGATCTCAATTGGAAAAATAAATTATTGAATTTAATTAGCATATAAAATAATTTCAAACCACAACATCAATCATGCAATAGCTATGAAAGTCAATAACAAAAAAATAAAAAATAAACATAGTTTTAGACACACATAGGTAATTTCTCCTTCAAAACCAACAATTCCTTTCATATTTAAAGCTCACAAGGAGACCTTCAAAATTTGTCAAAATAATAGCTACATAGCTAGTCCAAATCACCTTAGAAACATATTTTCACAAAAATTGAGAAGACACAACCTACAAGGAAGACTATGCATATATGTATGATTGTATGGATATGTTATATGGATATATGTGACTATATAGATTTGTTGTACATATTCTTGTGCCCTATGGACATTTCATATGGATGACTTATGTACAATATCCTCCTTCATTCTAAGTTGTCTCTTTTCCTACTTTTTTTCTCTTCTCATCGAGTTGTTATCCCTATAAAAACTATGTTTGAACTCTCTATCTTAACTTGTCTTTATACTTTTCATTGAAACCCTAATCTACCAAAACCCTAATCTCTTGGTGAGAAGTATGGTTGGGATTAATCCTAATTTAAGTCATCAATGCATGGGATACAACTTTGTAGATTCGACATCCAATCTAAAACTTTTTACTTTTTCTTAAAGTAAATTACAAAATATAGTTACCTTCTAAAATTCTCGAACAACTTCCAACGTTCTCACACTAAATATGTGCAAAAGTTATTGTCTAATCTATACTTCTCAATATAATAAAATTTAACACCCAAGTCTAGAGCTCGACCCTCGTAATGGAATTTTTCTCAAAGATAGAGCTAAGGAAGGCTTGGGCATAGAGATTGGATTCCCATGCCAATATTTACATGGTGAATAAGGATAGCCAAAAAATATGCTTAAGAGTTTCATATTTTTCAATGCAAGGTACACTTTGGGTTGGGGAATCCTAGGTCTTTTAGGTGTTAGCCCAAAGGAAAGCCACCAAGTTTTAAGGACCATGAAAGGATAACCTTCTTAAGTTCGATGAATTTTTTCCAAAAGAAGTGCTCAAAACAACCAGGTATATTGCTTAGACATCACCCTTCATAATTGTTTTGATTTATCACTAGTCATATGTCTAGAGCCAAGTCACCAATAGGCATCACGAGGCTTATATTTCTTAAAACTATTAGAATATTTCCAATGCCACCATGACCCACGGGCTTGGATACATAATTTAATAGGTCATTGTCGAATAATTCTTATACACATTTAATGATGGGTTTATGTTTCCAAGCTAATAGAAACTTTGTTTTCATGTCCACTTGATATTTACACATGTGAGAATAAATATTAAACAAATATCTTTCTTTGAAAATTTCTTTCTTGAAAAGATACTTAATTGATAAGCACATATATCATCCAAAGATTATTCCTAAAGCCAAATTTGTAAATAATTACCTCTTAAGGCCAAGTGATGCTTGGTATTCTCTATAACTTTCCATATCATGAAGGTCACTTTGATTTGAACTTTGGTTGGAGTTGGAACAAGGGTTTAGAATGTCAACCCTTACCAGCTAGGTTTCCCAAGTGATGTTCCTCTCTAGATACACTTGAAAAGGAGAAGTTTCCAATTTTCATGAATTTATACCATTTGGATAACCTATTTGGCACAAAGGGGCTTGAGATTTCTAAAAATATCCAATGATACCCAAGCCTCCCCAATATTTTGGCATATCACAAGGTTCCTAGTTTAGTTGGTGTACGTCCTTCCTCCCCTGCATGATGACTCATTATAAATATCACAACATCTACTTTAGTTGTTGATAGGCTATAAATAAGGGAACCCAACAAGAGGAATAATATTGATGGGTAGAAATGATGGAACAAATTTTAAACCATGCTACTAGCAACCAAAGGTTAGCGATCCACTTGTTAACCTTCTCATTTATATGTTGCAATAAAATTTCTCGAAGAACCTTAGGATAGGCCCAGAAAGAAAATGGAATTCTTATAAACTTGAAGATTTTCCAAGGTTTCATCTAGACCATCCTTGCATGCTAACTCAATTAGGGATAACATCCTAAGCTAACTAATAGTGCCAATTCTTAGCCCCACGGGGGTAGGCGAGTTGGTTATTGAAATGCGATGAATTTCGTTTGTAAAGCGAGTTTCGTACAAGAGGTCACGAGTTTAAATCCCCCCGGACTAAAACGGAGCGTGTGGAGAGGGGCGGGCGCATGTTCCCAGTGGTTATAGTGGTAGCGGTCAGAATCGACCCCATGTAACGCGATTCGCAAGGCTACCCTAGTTGCTGATCCCACTTAACAAAAAAAAAATAGCGCCAATTCTTAGCCTTTCATATTTTATACCTTCAAGCATGACTAAAATTTTAAATGTAGTCCTTACTGTTGACCATTAACTCTAGTTGTTACCCTAGAATAACAAGGAAGGAGTCACAAACAAAATTCCCATTAACCATTTGGCTTCCATGAGGGATACTAAGAGGGGTATCATTTATCAGATGACACAAGGTGTAATAATGAAAGAGATAACCTAGGGATTTAGTTGGAAGCATATAAAGGGTTTAAGCTAAAGGGAACCACTGGCAGTTTTATTGAAACAACAAAATATCAGTGAGAGATAAGGTAAGCCATCTAAGAATAGCATTTCCATTACATGCACAAAATATTGGCTATAACTTAAGGTCTGTAGCATGGTTAGGATAAAGGGCCATGTTACATAGTCATAGGTTTTCTCAAATTAAAGTTCAATGAGTAGAGACATTAGCCCCAAGCATATAACCCATTCCATGCCTTCCTATATTGCCACCACATTATCTAAAATGAACCACCCATGATGAACTTAGAGTATTTAGGTTTAACAATATGGGATAAGAGATATTGCATAGTTGAGGTTAGGGATTTAGCCAAAAAAAATTAGGATGCATTTACCAATATAATGAGTCTCTAGCTAGTGATGAGCTCAGGATCACCCACTTTAGGCATGAATTTAACAAGTCTTTCATCAATGAGAGAATCCATAGATTTTTATAGACTTATTCTTTGTACATTTTGAGGAGTGAAGCTTTAGGCAATCCCAAGTGGCTTTGTGGAATTCCCAAGGGTATCCATCCAACCCTAAATATTTGTAGTTATCCATTACCATTAGGGATTTGACCAACTCTAGTAAGAAAATTCTTGGTTTCAAATCTTCCTCCACTCAAGGGATTTGTTGTGGAGGAATTCTTGTTGTAAGTTTGCATTCCCACTCTGTATTAGTCTATCATATGTTGGTATTGAAAGGTAGTGTGATATTTACCCACAAGTCCTTGCTTGATGCCCCTTTGGTTTGAGATCCTCCTCGTTAGGATTTTTAAGGCTTCAGTATTATTTAAAGCCTCATCAACCATCAATACCTTGAAGAATGATTTGATGGGTTAGTCCCTATAATTAATGATCTATATTAGATCATTATATTGTTTTTCATCCATCTTGATGCTTTCATAATGTAAAAAGGGTAGGAATAAACGCTCACAATCATTTTTACCAACGACACCTAGTTTGGTAAATTGGGTTCTGAAACCTTCCAAAAACCTTTTGGGGCGTCAAACAACGTTTTTTGCAGGCAAAAATTTGTTTCTTTAGCCCCAGACCCTTTTTTTCATAGTATACACACATGAACCTTTCTAACAACACAATAATCACAACAATTGAAGTTTGTATGCGAAACTTATGCCACTCAAAGTTTACCTTCCTAATTTCACCGCCATGATTTGAGAGGATGCCAATTTAGCCCCCATTATTCATGAAAAGGGGCTAGCCATGTGATTATGACAAAGAATAATATAGAAGAGTATATATTGTAACTCTGCTTAATAGTTGAGGTAGTCAAACATAACCACTAGTAGGCTACTAAGATGTGTTATAATCGGGCCACTAGGAGGAAAATGGGTTCCATTCTTTCAAGTGCATTTGTTCCACATATGAGAAAATATCCAAGAAGAATAGGAGATGGAGAAAACATATAATATTTGTGCACTATAGTATGCCATGGGCCGCATGCCATACCCATTTGTACTCGCAAACATTTTATGTTCAAAGAAAGAGAGTTAAGCAGCCTCACCTTCCAGATGGGTTTTTTTCCTGAAAGGGTTTCTTAGTTCAAATCTTGTGTCAAATTTGTTTGTGGGGTTTTATTTCATTTTTCTCTATTTTCTGCATAATTTTAATTTGCATGCTTATGATAAGAACAATAATCTATAGATCTTATTAGGAACCCTAGAAGACTTAGTTATTTGTTTCCCTCTATTGTGGCCATCGCTAACTCCTCTTACAATGGCCCTTGATAGGGGGGGGCTCCCCCTCCGCCCCTCTCTGATAGCTCTATTGAAGTTGTCTTCCAATCCCCGGTCGCCTATCTTCCCAAGCGCACACAGTCGTCTACAGCTGCGTTAAAATTTTTTAAAAGGAATGATGAGATCATAAATGTTTCCTTGCCTGATGGTGCGCGTCGCACATCCCTTGCCTATGCTAAGCATGATCTGATAGGAAAGTTCACTGGAATGTGGCCTTCTCCAAGGTCAATGGAAATATGGTTAGGTAAAACATGGAAGCCAATAATGCATGGAGATATTTCTCTCTTGTCTATTGTCAATGGTTTCTTCATTTTCTTATTTGAAATAAAAGAGGACATATATGTAGTGTTTTAAAACGAGCCATATTTCTTTGACTCTATATGAATGTATCTAAACAAATGGACTTTAGAATTCAACTCAAATGATTAAATCCCCACTTCCATCTCAGTGTGGGTCAAACTCCCTCATCTCCCTATCTCCTTTTAGAGCGACGACTACCTACGAGCTATCCGTAATGGGGTTGAGAAATATTTGGACAAATCTAAACACAAATGCTCCCAATTTTCTTGTTCTGAAACTTGTGTAGAAGTTTATTTGGAAAGAGGATTGCCGATGGAAATTAATCTAAATTTGGGAGAATA
Source organism: Pinus albicaulis (assembly GCA_034641835.2). Classification (NCBI taxonomy): domain Eukaryota; kingdom Viridiplantae; phylum Streptophyta; class Pinopsida; order Pinales; family Pinaceae; genus Pinus; species Pinus albicaulis. Next base: position 99,808,146 of record CM076574.1, on the reverse strand, counting down.
GAAGCATAGAAAAATTCTAGATTACAAACAAATTCATTTCAAACGTAGACATTTCCATGACTATGGCCACTTCGCCAGAGACTGTCCCAAATCTAGGAAAGATAAAAGTCTGGAGGCTCCCTCTGCTCATGAGGAGCAGGGGAAAAAACCAAAAAAGGTAGCTTGAAAAGAAAAGGAACAATCCAAAAGCCCCAGGAAACATTAGCTAATATCACAACTCCATCCTCCTCAAATCCATTTAAATTCTTTAATGACCAAGCAGATATGGAAATTTCTCTCCAACAAGAACAAGGAAAAAACAAGGAGGAGGCTCTAGTTGTCGAAGATGGTCAAATAGTTGCATAGAGTAACCCGAATGATGTTGGGTGTGATGCTTCTCCATCCAAGGCGGCCAAACCTCTTCCCTCAGTGTGTAATTCATGGAAGTGTGAACAAGGATATTGAAAGAGTCGTCACCCATCACATGAGTCAAAATTTATCCTGGGCAGATAATTGCAGTAGCCAGGAAACAGAAAAATTAAAAGGAAAAAGGCAGACCAAAACATAAGGAATTGCGAGAAAAACAAGTTGAATTGAATAAAAAACTCGGGAATGAACCAGTCATAGCAAAAAATCTCAAAGGGAAAGGTTCAAAAATCAAATAAGGAAAGGATGGTGGATTCTCCAAAACCACTCCCAATAAATGAAGTTGATATACTGGAATATAAGGGGGCTAGGAAACCCTTCTAAAAACCTAGCAGTGAGAGACATAATAAAACAAGAATCTCCAATGGTGGTATTTCTTCAAGAAACAAAGTTAGAGGACTGTGAGGTACTCAAAGCAGTTGAAAACTTCTGGAAATAATGCTCTGGGACTGTCCAATCGTCCAAAGGGGCTTCTGAAGGGCTCGATATTTTTTGTTCAAAAATTAACTTCTCCATGGTGGAAGAAAAAATGAAATCTTGGGTAATGGCTCTCTTGGAGGTAAGAAAAATAGGAGAAATAATCCCCTTCGTAACTATTTATGCACCAGTGCTTTACAGCAAAAATGTTGAATTCTGAGAATTTTTAGAAGTTCTAAATGAGAGGAACCATCATCCCAATAGTGTGATGGGAGGTGACTTTAACATCGTCTTAAATACCTAAGAGAAAAGAGGAGGGACTTTGGTTAGGGATTTGTTCAAAGATAGAATGGAGGAGATAATAGAGAGATGAGATATGATAGATATCAAACCCAAGTCTAGGAAATATATGTGGTCTAATAAACAGTCTGGAGAAAATTTTATAGTATCCCGCTTGGACCACACTTGATCCACAGTAGTTGGATATTTAAAGGCCTTGAATGTTATTTGACTATAGAACCACAAGGAGATTTGGAACATCGACCTATCACATTCAAATTGGAGAAGGTTGAAAGCCTTAGGTCGCTTCCATTCAAGTTTATTGCAGACTGGGGCCTCTTAGAAGAGGTTGGGAACTAGTGAAGCGGGTTTGGTTGCCTCTTGTATAGGGGCTCTTCGAGTTTTGTTTGGGAAACCAAATTAAAAAATGTCAAAAAGGATTTGAGGAAGTGGATGGAAGATAATTATCAACCTCCAAGGAAAAAAAGGAGAGACAATGATCAAGAATTGGATTATCACTATAAGCATATGGAGGAAGCACATATAGAAGATAAACACATTCAAAATGAAAAGGATCTCTCCAAAATTATTTTTTCTTTGACAATAGGAAAAATATGTGGAGATTAAAATATCGTAGTCTTTGGTTAAAAGAGAGCGACTCCAATACCACCTTCTTTCATAAACAGGCTATGTCTCAGGAGAAACGAGATAGAATAAGTGAGATAAAGCCATATGTGAGGAATAAGGTCAACACCTTTGCAGAAATAAAGAAAAAGGCATTTACATTTTTCAAATCTCTTATAAATAAAGAACATATCCCTCTTAATAGTGCTAAGGACTTTTTGCAGGTAATGCCATAGATGATCTCTCCATCTTCCAATCAGTTTCTATTAGGCGAAATAATGGAAGAAGAAGCTCAAAAAGCAGTTTGGTCCTTCGAGCCTAAGAAAGCACCAGGTCCAGATGGCCTCTCCATATGCTTTTATCGATTATATTGGAATATTATAAAAAATGATCTCATTAGAATGCTAAATCACAACAGAGTCAAAAAGAATATCAGAGGAATCACTAATTCATCCTTTCTTGCCTTAATTCCAAAGGAAGCCAATCCCTCGATTTTATCAATATTTCGCCCTATTTCAATGTGTAATTCTTCGTATAAAATCCTGACTAAAATAATCGACAACAGAATTAAGCCTTTGCTTCCTTCCTCAATCTGTGAGAATCAAGGCGGGTTTTTGCGGCATTGGAAAATCCTCAAGAATATCATTTTGGTTCAGGCAGCAATCCATTCTAGTAAATAAATGAGAGAATTTGGAATGGTAATCAAAATGGATATGGAAATGTATTCGATTGGTTAAATAATTCCTTTCTCTATATTGTTATGGAAAAAATAGGTTTCAGCATTAAATTCGTTTTATGGATTAATGCATGCAGTGGTTCTCCTTGGATTTCCTGTTTGATGAATGGTATAACAACTCCTTTTTTTGTTTCCTCTAGAGGACTCCGAAAAGGTTGTCCTTTGTCGCCTCTATTATATATAACAATGGCTAAAGCGTTGAGTCGTGATCTTGACACTGAAAGGTTGGTTGGATCTCTTCCTGGTTTAAGTATTGGAAGATTTTTTTGTGAAATAAATCACTCTAAGCTTGTTGACAACACCCTCTTACTTGGAGGTGACTCCTTAGGGATTGCCTCAATATTCAAAAAGGTTTTGGATGTGTATCTCCTTTTATATGGGGGATTGATAAACAAATCAAAATATCAAATGATGAGATGGAATTTCTTAGGGGCTATTAGGGTCTTATAATAATAGGGTTCATAATATTTGAATTGACTTTGATAATCTTGTAAATATTTACATACCTTGCTTTCTGCAATTTGTTTTCCCATATTTGAAAAAATAATTTAAAAAATGAAAAGAGGGTAAAAACTCCTAAAATAAATATCAAAGGACTTAGAAAATAAAAGATAAAAAAAGAATAAAAATAGACCCCAAAAGAGAAAAAGAAATAAAATAAGACCTGAAAGTAAGCAGTCAAAATGCCACTACTATTTACTTTTATTGCAAGAAAAATGATTATGTGCACATTGTCAATAAATGCCATAATCCATGATCAGTTAAATAGTATAATCTTAACTTTTCATGCTTTGAAATTTCATGTTTTAGATAGAGAATAAAGATATGTCAAACAATTTAAACTTGACAAATCAGTAGATAGTTAGAGAATAAATGAGGAGCTCAACAGTTTAATCTGAGCCCTTGAATGAAATAAGGTTAGAATTAGATAGATTTATGCTCTGAAAGAAAAAAGGATTTAGGGTTGCAAGCTTAAATGCACTCATGCAAATGAAGTAAAAATGTTAGAATAATGATGGGTAGGTAGAAAGAAGTTGTGCAAGGCATGTAATAAAGCATCATCGGGAAAAATTTATTAATTTTCCCTCCCCCACAACGATCCACCATTCTAAACCTTCAGTTAAAGAGGCTCAGATCATTTCTCTGACTTTTGTTGGGACTAGACCCAAAGCTTAATGACTGATTGGTTAAAAATATTGGATTCCCTACATAAAACCCTTTTCATCATCATATTCACCCTTTTCCAAAACTATGATCCCTTTTCCTAAGTAAAATATCTTTTTTGCTTAGTGAAAGTAAAAACCCTACTTAATTAATTTCATTTCCATTCAAAAACACTAAAAAAACCTATAAAATACATTTTTATCTTAAGTTTATGTGTAAAGAATCAAAATGGGACAAATTGTGTAAAAATGACCTATTTTACACTTTACGTAGTTTAAAATTATGTATTTTAAATCATTTCGTTACATTCTCCATTTCATATTAATTTATAACATAAGTATTAAATCCTTATAATAAACCCTCCTGTATATATTAATTTCATTATATATAAATATCCCCAAGACCCACTATTTAAAATTAAACCTATATTTATTTATCCCCACATGTTAAAATAAATCCCCATTTTTTCCCATAGGTTTAAAAATGTCTTATGTTATAAACCCTGCCCCTATGGTCTTTAAATACTTGTTAAAAGGTTTATATACCATGTAATAATAGACCTACGCCATTGGTTAAAACATTGGTTAAATGTTTTAAACATATAACATTACCCTCCCCGCCAATCAAACATAAATTTTTACATTATATATATATATATATATATATATATATATATATATATATAAGGTTCAAACTTACCCCGCCACATATAACAAACCTCATACCCCACGTCTGAATGCCGAGCGACTCCACATCAAATCGCAACCATTCGCATTGGCCTTCCCAAATCCAAGGATCGAAAGACCTTATCGCATTTTAGTTGTGTGATCATAACACTTTCTTGACCACGCGAAATAGGTGGTTTCACCATCTTATCTCTCCTCCACGTGGAAAATATCTATTGGATCGCATCCGATCCAACCAAAACCACATACTACCTAAATGCAACACGATAACCGCCTGTGCTTTTTCGTCTTCAAAGACCGAAACCGCCCACTGTTCGATGTGACCACTATTTAATGCAGGCCAAATTAGACCTAAAACGCCTAATAAATTTCTTAAAATGCAACATTAATCCATTTTTCTGCATTTACCGACTGTATTTGTCCTCTCGATTAAAGAAAATGGAGTCTGTGCATTTTTTTATATCCTGAACCTGAAAATCACCCGCATATTGCTTTCAAGACTGCTGAAAAGTCCCAGAAAGCCTCCAGATACTTGAAAAGATACCAGGAACTTGTCAAAATGCTTCAGAATCTGTTTTGAGAGACCCATACCTACGCAAACAAGTATTTTCCTATAAAAAGCGAACATGTTATCATTTTGAAAATAAATTACTAAAGGAATTGAAACCAGTAAGAGCATAATTTCTCCAAGAAAGCCTCTAGTTGCCCAAAAAAGAGCTTAAACCCTGTCAAAATTTTGAAAAAACCCTGTTTTAATATTGCAATCAGTTTTAAAAAGAGAAATCCTCTGCAGGTAACACTGACGCTCTATGCCCAATTTTAATCAATTTTTATCCCAATATCCACTGAAAAAAAAAAAAAGAAAAAAAAGAAAAAAAAAAGAAAAAGAAACCCTTGTTTCTTATTTTATGAACCAATAAGAATATGAAATACATTTTAAAGCCAAAATTGAAGTTAAAATCCAAGGGAAAGAACAATTTGTAACCATTTTCATCCAAGAACCTCTGTCAAAGTCAAGAATACTTCTGTAAACCATTTAATCTTACAGAAGAAACCAAAAAGTCTAAAAATAACAGAGTTTTAGTAATCCTGAAAGCCTAAAAATGCCAAAATCCACTCCAGTTATGTCCTCAAAGACTGCAATCATTGTGAATCCTCTACAACCTCATGTTGTATACATTGAACACACACCTTTAGCAGATATAGACTATAAGATAGCAGATCCAGTGGTTGAATTTAATCTGTTAGACCTCCACTGTTGGAGCTTTGAAAAATCCTTAGATTAGGTTGAATATGTCCAAATTTGGAAATCAAACCTACCTAAATATGTTGTTCCAGTCACTCATCAATTCCCAGAGGTTATTAGGTTGTGTCAGAGTAATTATTCACCTGAAAATAGAGCAATGATGAATGCAAACAAAGAGGTGTTGTTTACAATTACTGTTGAATCCATAAATCAGATGTTACAACTCAAACATGATCCCAAAATAGTCCTTTGTCAATAGAAGCACTTACAAAGTTGTACATTGGTCTTGATTTTCCCAAAAGGTTTCAAATTTTTCAGGTGTTCATGCCATTACATGTTGAAATTCCATCCTAGGGTTTCTATCTACTTTGCACCAGGACAGCCTCCTTCTGTGATTTTTTATTATGTTGAGTATATAGCTGACAATATCCATGATCAGCTAGTCAAATTGCCAACTGAAGGACTATTTAGATATACATCCATTCTCTTCCATGTGTTCTTGTATTTTCAAGCAAACAAGTTTCCTATAACCCTCCAGAAGCTTGATATAGAAGAAAATCCACTTTCTGTCATCTTTTGGACTTCATTGATCAGAAAAGAGTCCTCAAAATTCACTTTTGCAAAGTTTACATATAATTTTGTCCACCCATTGATAAATATGTTGACCAACACAGAACATCCAAGGATTAGTGATGAAATGAAGAAAATTCTACAGCTATCAGAGCACACTAGAACTGATGATTGGTACTTATATGAAAAACATATTGAAATTAGAGTTTTTGGGTCTAATCTGTTGCCCTACAAACTACCTAAATTTGGACCAATGAGAGTCTTTGCCTTGGAGTATATCAGGAAAATCTTAAATTCTGACTCTATTAACTTCCTAGCAGCCAAGAAGAAGACCCAATTTAAGTTAAAGAATTAGGTGGGGCCATTTATTTTTAATCACAGAGATGCAGAACAAGAAGCAGCAAAGCAATTACTTGAGTACAAATTTAAAGAAACCTTCTCATTGAACTATGATCCACAAGTAATATTAAGTAAAATGAGGGTTAAGTGTAAACTAACACCCTACATTCATGAGAAAAAACCAGAGATAGAGAAGTATGTCAATCAAACTGAATGGATATAACACACTTTTGTAGATGCAGTTAAGTAGGGTGATACTAGTCACACCTTACAAACTGCTAATCAAGGAGAAAAAGCCACCAAAAGAGTCAGAGAAGAACGAACATACATTGCTGAAACCACAACTGAAACAAGGTTTAAAATTAGATACAATAAAAAGCCTAAATTCAATTCAGTTGATAAAGGAAAAGTGACTATTGAAGTTGAAGACACAGATGTCCCAGTAACAAATACATATGCTACTACAGTGATCACAAATGAGCTAGTTACAAATAACTTGAATGAAAAAAATCCTGATAATTCAAATACACAGATGATAAAAAAAACAGCAGACTATAGAAGCATCTTCCTCACAGACAACAAAAGAAAAAGATCTTGATATCAGAGAAAAATACAAGAAAATTAAGACAAAGAATGAAGAAATAAAGAATAAGATATATTCTCAGTATTTGAAGCAAACACCAGGCATTCAGAACAGGCTTTTATCAGCTTTTGACTATTCAAATAAAAAGTTTATTATGTCAGTGCTACAATCAACAGTCAAGATTCCAAAGACAGTTGCAGACTACAAGAAAATTGAACTAGAAGTGCCAACAGAAAGCATTCATGCACTAGATAAGATTGAGTTTCATAGGCAGAGTCCAGAGATGTTATATTCTACTATAACCACCAAGGATATGAGTATCAACAAGCTTCAGAATACAATCATAAACATGAGAGATCAAATGAAGGTTGACAAGGCCTCATCATATGCAAAATATCTTAGAATTAAGTCTCTAGAAGAGTTGGTTATCCAAGTAGGATATCATCCTGAAAATATTAAAGCAGCAGAACAGTTAGTGAAGAAAAAGAATGAGGACATTGCAGCACTGAGGAAACAGCTTAAATTTCCATCAACTGAACATCCTCAAGCAAAAGAAAAAGTACAAGAGCAAAATCAGAAGGATGACATGATGAATTTGATTTTTCAATTAACAGGACATATAAAAGAGATGGAGACCCAAATGGACAAGCTTTTCCATGAAAGAGAAACTACAAAAACACAGGAAACTCCTATAGTAATTCCCATGGTTACTCCGGTTGTGCCTTCAACTCTAGCAGAAGAGTTGGCAGCAAAAGAACCACTCGCTACTGTAGTGCCAGTAACATCATCCACAACTTCAGCCACAAAATCTTCCACATCAATAGTGCAACCAACAGATGAGGCTAGTAAACTAGTAAAAGCAATGGAAGAAATGTCACTTCAAAAAAATGAGATTAACAGATTGAAGAAGTTGATTGATAATCTTAAAGACACCAAAAATCTAGCTCAAATCAATGCAGAAACTCATGAGCAAAGGGCTAATAGATTAAATGAAGAACTGAAAAAACTACAAAAGGATTTAACGTTAAAGGAGCCAATATCATATGTGAAAACCAGTTATGGAACAAAATCATTGAAGCCATCGATGATATGTGACCCTCAATCTAGGTAATATATGAACAGAGGGATTTACTGAAGGCAGCACAAGCAGAGATTCAAAAAACAAAAGATGAGCTAGGTGACAAACCTGAGCAAGCCATAGAATTGATAAAGTTTCTCAACAGTAAAAACAGGCAGGAGTTGGAAGAAATACAAATCACTGATAGGACAGAGACAATCCTTGAAATAAGGAAAGTCATTTCAAAGAAGAATCTTATGAAACAACTTGAAGAAAAATGTGAAAACATGAACATAGCCATAACCAAGCTTATGGTTAAATTTGAAAATTTGAGGCAAAGGATTTTGCCTAACATTCTAGTCATTAATGACAAACTTATGCCACAGAAAGATTATAATAAGAAAATCAGAGAGTATGCAAAAGAGCAAGTGGAAAAGGCATTCCAACAGAGAAGGTCTTACTTAGAAGTTTTGAAGACTTATTTTATCTGCAGCATGAGATAAGACATATATTTTTCATAAAACCAACATTTGCTAGATATATTGAGGCAGATGAAAATTTCAGGAGGATGAAAAAGATACAAATTCCTAATGATGAAGCTTGGTAATCACTGACTAATTTACTATAAAATTCAAAGAGCAGAGAGAAAGACAAAAAACAGTTTGCTGATTTTTCAGTCAAAACTTATTACAGCAGTAAGGCAGTTTTTACAGAGGTTAAAGAGTATCTGAGTTAAAGAGTATCCGAGGATAAAGAGAATCAGAGTGAAAGAGTATAAGATAAAGAGATAATATTTCAAAACAGATTTGAAATATCTTGGCCAGCAAAGAGGACACCAAAGCAGCCAACTGCACCTAATCCACAAACAAATTTCTATTTTATTTGGATAAATAGGTGTTACACAACAATTTGTCACCGTCCCTGCCATTCCCCATCCCGCACATTGGAGGGCTCATTTCGTGACCTGTGAGCAGAGACAAGACTTGAAAATACTTTCATTGCATCCCTCTGAATATGAGCTTTCATTGCCTTGAAGACATCTCCCTGCCAAAAACCCTAAAAATATCTCTTTTTCCATTGGTGCGGTTCCACAGTTCAGCCCTCGCGCCAAGGGGGAAAATCCTCCAAAGAGGGCGCGCCAATTGGCGCTCTGTCATAGAGCCGCACCCGCACCAACCATATTAAGAGGTGTTTTTTAAAAATAAATGGCGGAAGTTTCGTCCTAACAAATTCCTGGACTGATATCTATCTCGAGTTGGGAGGTTTGGCTACGGATTTCCATAGAGAGGAAGTGGTTTGCCACCTCTCATGGAAGCTTCCTTGATGATAGGGCCAATCCCATAATTATAGGGATGCCAACTCCTCTTCCTCCTTTTATAAAAGCTTGCTCATCTCCATGGCAAGCTAATCTCCAAGTTCCAAGAGCTTTCACATACTTATGCTGCAAGAGCCTTCTTGATTCCCTTAAGGCCAAATCCAAGCAAGGAGACTATTGCCAAGTATCCATAGAGAGAGGCTTGTCCCATCCTTGACGGGCTTTATCGAGACATGTTCTGTTGACGACCCACCAAAGGAGAATTCGGCGTCGAAGCTTTGGTTGTATTTTGCTTTTGACTCATTAATGATAAGCGACTATTGGTTATGGTTCCACTCTTGTTCTTGATTATGTTCATGAGTTATGTCCTCTTCGACTGACATATAGCTGTATATACTGGATTTTATGCTTGCGTTTGTGTTGCTTCTTGAATGTGCGGGTGTCCAATCACGAGATTGTGGCAGGATTGTGATACGCGGAGACAGGAACAGGAGCACCACCTCTTCTACAAACGACAGCGTTGGATTCCAGGTAAGCCTTCCTCGCAAGTCGGTTTATTTGCAATTAGGAACCTGCACTGTAGTGTGTTTGATTGTTGCTAGACCCGATCTGGGCTAGTAGGGATCGCCTCTGTCCGTAGAGGGGATTAACCTCTTCAACAATTTGGCGACTCCACTGGGGAATCAGCTTGTTGTTTGATTTGTAAGCTATAGACGGAGCTTGAAGTGCAGCTAGATAGCCTTCGAAATGCTTTTGCTCTGCATTAGCGAAGTAGATCAACGCTGCTTCAGTCAATCTCCGATTTAGTTTACAGACTGAACAACTTGGAGTATTGTCTTCTCTTTTCAGTCAATTTCTTGGCCTTGCTTGCTTGGTCAGCTCTTTGGACTGTTTTTTCTATTTGTTTGGCTTTGTTTTAGCCTTGTTATCACTTGTCTGTGTCTGAGATTGCTTGTTTTCATTTTCCCATAGTAAACTCGGCTAGCGCGCTTTTCAGCGTGACAGTCGTGCCCATTGGCGCAGGTTACCTGTGTATCACCCGCGCCATTGCCTTTCTGGCACTAATTTCAAGCTCACAGTCGCGCCAATCCTGTGAGCTATTAGGTTTTGTTGTGTTTCTTGCCTTCTAGGACTGACTTGTGATTTTGATTTTTTTTTTGCAGCTGTTTGAGTGCATTGGAGCCTAGTTTGACTGATTGTAACCTCCATCCTTTGGTTTTTTGCTTATTTCTTTCAATTTTTCATTCGAGCCCTAGGGCATCTACGTGCTTTTGTGAGTCGAGCCTCCCTTGGGAGTTTTTGGTTTTCATTCATTCAGTCGACTTTGGGATTGCTTCCTTGCATTCGTTTAACAGTTTTTTATCATTTTATTGCGCTTTTTGAGTGGCTGATTTCGTTTTCATTCGAATTTCGCTTTGCTTCATTTTGGGCCTAGATTACACGGCTCGTTAGTGTCTTTGGGACTTTTCTTGGTTTTGAGAGACTTTTGGTCGATTTCAGATCTGATTGTTTGTGCCATTGAAGTGAAATTTGCTTGTTTTTACTCTCTTATTATCATTTCTCGAGTTATTTCTCATTTGTTTTCAGTTTGTTTAGTGCATCTAGCTCTCAAACATTGAAAATTAAAAAATCTCTTTTTCTTTTGATTGATTAGTGCAAATTAAAATCTTTTCGGTGTTATTAGTAATTAGTGACTTTGAAAGAAAAGTTTTAGTTTCATTAGCTGCATTAGAGATATCACTGATTGTCTTCCGATCATTTTGTTTGTGTAAAAAGCTCTTAACTCTTCTATAACTAGCTTTCATCGAACAAAATGATATACTGTGGCATGTAGTTTTGCATTGAAGAGATTTTTGAGACATAACATTCGTTAGGGCCTGAAAATTGAAACGTAATTGAAGATAAACTTTAAAATTTACTCAATTTACACTAAGGTGGCATTGAAATCTAACGAAACACATTTAGAGGTCTAGGCTAGAGATGTGTTCCGGCATCTTAAAACCTAGTAGCTGTCGTTCGCCTCTTGGCTTTAGACAGCACTAGTATGGACTTGTGCTCCCCGTACCATCGTGTATATAAAGGGAGACCCCACTAGGTTTCAATCCTTTATCCATAGGAAGCCGAGTCTACCGCCCAATACCCGTGATACACTGGACACAGCATTCGGGGAGATTTCCTGCACGTACGGAAATTCCTTGGTTGATTTCTCTTTCATTATTGGAACCAAGGTGTATATTGTAGTTCACAGTTATTTGGTGCTCCCTTTTGCCTAGTATTCCTGAGTAATCATTTGATCTTTTCTGACTCCTTAAATTTGAAAGGATCACCCAGCGTTTGTCCTTTCACGCTTGTGTCAAATCTGAAAGAGATAGAGTCACCTTTTCGACCGTTTCTCGACTCTTAAAACATGAAACGGTGAAGTTTCTTATTTTTCAATGTGGTAAAAAATTAATCACCCACGATCACACGCCTTGTTAGATTCTGCTTGTTGACCGTCTGATCATGTGTCTTGACTCTTTTTCAGCCCGTGTGTGTGTTTGATCTTTTTCTCTTATCGTTGCTACCACAGTGGCGGAACCTTCGGTTTCGTCTACTGGTAGTCCTTATACGGACGATTCATCAGAGGTTTCCCAATCCTCTGCTGAACCACAGCAGCCCATTGTTTCCGAGTTTCCTCACGGGGGACCGGTTCTTTCTGAGCAACCCTTTGGGGGACCAATTGAGTTCAATTGGCCCTTTTCTGACCCTTTTTCTGAATTGAGATTAGGAGTTGATTTCCTTTCTCTTACATCAGGTTCGCCTTTTATAGTTGCTATTTTTCCTCCCAATCCTCGCCGTCTATTACGAGATCTAGCGGCAGGCTCAAACATGAGTGATTCCAGTGAGGAAATCTCGACGTTCGGTGAAGATTACCAGTTATTTCCTCGGATATTATTTCCAGGAGACAACTCTGAACCTGTTATTACTTCATCATCCGATCTCTCATTGCTAGCAGGGTATAGATCCTTGGGTCAGATCATTTTCGCCGCAGCCTCTATGGGAGTATCAGCTCCTTCTAGAAGGCCCATTGCTCCTTCATTGGGGGTGTCTCCTTGGACACCCGTCACTTTTGTACCCTCTCGACCCACTGTCTGTGTGGCCGCCTCTGCACCCGTTGTCACGACACCCTCCGCGAGGGCTATGCCGCCTCCTGAAGACGTTTATTTAGCGACTGCTATACCGGAGAACATCTCTCCGGAGGAGTATCGGTTGTCCCTACAACAACCAAACCCCGAGGTTGGACCATCCTCCCAAGATCCCAACCGCTCTTATTTTTCGCACTATGCACAGGATGGTACACCCATACGATGAGCACGGGGACATTTTACGTCTACCCGCTCCTAAGGCTCACCTCCATGCTCAAGATTTACCTTATAACCAGGCTTATAACCCGCAAGGGCAACCTTTCCAAGGCCAACCTTCGGGCCAACCTGGCTATCCTTATGACTCACAGGGGCAGCCCGTGCAAGGCTATCCTGCGGGCCAGCAAGGGCCATCGTACGGTCTGCAAGGACAGTATTACAACCCTTTCGGTCAACCTGTGCAACCTCAGCCGGGGTACCAACCGGGACCGGTCTATGGTCCTAGGGGGCAAATCCAGCCTTCTCAACCTATGCAACCGTAGTATCTTGTTGTTTCCAATGTTGCATATCAGTCGGGACCATCCTATGGTCCTTCTCCATGTCAAACCGGTTACCAGCAACCACCTGGCTCTATTCCTCCACCAGGCCAACCGGCCCATCTGGTACAACTTGGTGTTCCGCCTCCAGGCCAACCGGCCCATCCGGCACAACCTGGGGCTCCTTCACAGCCAGGTCAACCTGCGCAACCGGCGCAGCCTGTCTATCTGGGTCAACCTGTTCACTCAGGGCAGCCCGCTCAGCCGGGTCAACCTGTTCACTCAGGGCAGCCCGCTCAGCCGGGTCAACCTGTTCACTCAGGGCAGCGCGCTCATTCCATTAACCCTGCCTAGCAGTCGATTTATTCGATGTCGCAGCCAAATCAACAGTTGCGCCCTAGTTATCAGGCTCCGTAGGGTTCCACCTATCAACAGCCAACTCATCCTCAGGGCAGTTATTATCCTCATGGTCAATCTCAACCGAAGTATAACCAGCCCCAAGGTTTTCAGTATTATCCTCGTCAACCCCGTCCTACCTATACTCAGCAACCAAATCCAAATGCTGCTTACACTGGGCCGACATATAATCAGGGTTTGTACTCTGGTTATCAAGCCCCACACACTGGTTACCAGCAGCCAAATCAGTCTGGTTATACGACCTACACCCCCTACAGTCAAAATCCTACGGGACAAAACCCATGGGGGCAAGGATATTCCCAACCAGCGTGGAGTACAGGTACCGGTCCTCATCCCAGGCCTGGCATGCCGGTCAATCCGCCATTGCCGTTCCTGGCCACCTTGGAGTTGCCGGATGTTTCAAAATTGACCAATGATCCGATTTTGCATAGTCTTTATTGGCCTCCGGTTCCTACCAAGATACCAGGTGATTGCCCCAAGTTTGAGGGTAAAGCTGGAGAGGACCCCCAAGCGCATGTGATGACGTATCATCTTTGGTGTTCGTCTAACTCTTGGGTCGATGATTCAATTCGTCTGCACCTCTTCCAGCACACTTTGACTAGATTTGCTGCTAAGTGGTACATTGAGTTATCCCGTGGCATCTTCCAAGATTTCAATTCCTTAGCCATGGCTTTTCTAACGCACTTTCAGTTACCGGTTCGCTATGAAGTCGGGACGCACCTCCTGACTTCTTTGAAGTAGGATAAAGCCACTCACATTTCTGATCACATTCATGAGTCGCGGCGCCATTGTAGACTGATCAAGTTTCATATACCTGATCAGATACTAACTCACTGGTTCACCACCTCCTTCGTGAACAAAATCGCCCAAGATATTGCGATGGGAGCGTGTGTGACGGAGGAACAAGCCATTGCGCGTGCCCAATATCTGGATCTGGTATACTCACAGTCCGGCACGCTTTATGATATCTTGCCTGATGCTCCACGGTTCAAAACCTCTAAGGCTCCACCTACCCCTGCAGTGGATGGTGTCATTGGTTCCGTGTCTCAGAATTCGAAGAAATCTTCGAATGGGAAGCAGAAGTCTAACTCATCCAATAATTCTGCTTCCCCCGCCCCTACTGATTCTGGAAAAACTGCAGATTTTAACGCCGTTCAAGCCAATCCTACAGAGAAAGCCTCCAAGGGGAAAAAGAAGGGCAAAGGTAAATCCAAATCCGACGCCCCAAAGCCAAAATCCAAATCTCGTACTGAGGATGGTTCTCAACGTAAACCGAAGTACCCCTGCCTCATTTGTGAAGGAGACCATTATACTAAGGATTGTCCACGACGATCTGAAGTTAGTCAACTTCTCGAATGCTCGAAAGGGACTCTGGCAGTTCTTAAAGAACCATTCCCGTCTCAGCAGACCCAGATGGTTGAACAGCCGTCACCATCTGCACCATTTGGGTCCCAGGTTTTTATGATGAATGGTGCTGCACCTATCTCTGTTGCCACTCGTTCGAAGGATTACAACGAATCGCGGTAGGCACCTGGGAAGGTAGTTGCGGATGGACCACCTCCCCCACCTGTCTCTGGTTTGTTGGAAATCGAGAAGCCTACTCCCGAACCTGTTGTGAAGCCACCTTCTAAAGGTGTTTTACGAAGATCTTCTTATAATCCGAATGCCCGTGCCGCTCAGCACTACAGTATTGTTGAGGATTTGGCACAGGCGCCTTCTACTATGTCTGCGCTAGAAGTTCTTCAAAGCTGTCCTTCGCAACGGAAGGCTTTATTGTCTGCCATCGGTGGCATCGATCCCGCCGATTCTAGTCTTCTCACCTTCGACTTAGAAAATTTCACCCCCCGACTTCCACATCAGATTGCTCTTGTTATTCAAGTCGGGATTAACGGTCTTAACATCCATAGGGCTGTTGTGGATGAAGGTGCCTCTACCTGCATCATGTCGTCCGCTTGCTGGAAGGCCATTGGCTCTCCGTCCCTTTCGTCATCTCCCAATGCCCTAGAGGCATTTGATGGTCGGGAATCCAAACCCCTAGGTGTTCTTGAGAGTCTGGCGATCACTTTACAGGGTAAGACTGTCAACGTAGAAGTAGAAGTGGTTGACGCCAAGCTCAACTACAATATACTTCTCGGCCGCAGCTGGACTCATGCCATGCTATGCGTGCCATCCACCGTTTTTCAACTCCTTAAGTTCCCTCACGAGGGAAAAATCGTCACGGTGGATCAGTTGTCCTTCTTCACCTCCACCTCCGAGAACAACGTTCGATACGTGGATCAAATCCCAAATCCCCCTGACAGTGTAGGACCTGGTCTCTTCAAGGACCCCGTCCTCATGGGTATTTTTCCCGCACCACCATCGCACACCGCTCAAGTTAACATGATTTCCAGGTCTGATGACCCCTGGCTCATCCCTACGCCTGAGCAGGTGTTTGAGTTTGGAGAATCAATGCCCTTGACTCCAGTAGAGATTAGCTACTGTGAAATTGTTGCTGCATCTGATCCTCTGCCTCCTCAGCATGCTCCTTTGAGCATGGCTCTAGATGTCTACTCTCAATCCCCCTGGCTTGGTCAGGCCGATTCATCTGATCCTCTTAAAGAGACTTTTCCTTCTGATGAAGCCATCATTGAAACTATGTCTCTCGAGGAGCTGCCTTGGGGCGATGGACATCATCGTTCCTCTTTCATGCCTAGTTTGGGGGAAATGTCAGATTGTCTAGAGCGTTATGCATCTCAGGTTCCTACTCCTCCTCTCCAAACGCCCATCTTGACGCACGAGGTTCTTTCGGAGGGAAACCTAAGTAATATCATTCAAACCATCCCAATCAACATCTCCGTTAAACCAGGGATCGTTGAGAATATACACGTGGGAGTGACTTGTTCTCCTGATGAGATACAGGTCTATACTGATCTTTTCAAAGAATTCAGAGATGTGTTCGCCTGGTCTTACGAGGAAATGCCTGGGATTGATCCCAGTATCGTAGTGCATGAGATTCCAACCTACCCTGGTGCGAAACTCGTGCGCCAACGCTTACGCCCAATGCATCCTCGTAAAGCCGCTGCAATTAAGGCAGAAGTTGAAAAAATTTTGAACGCGGGCTTTATTTATCCCATCCCCCTCACAGAATGGGTTTCCCACATTATCCCTGTCGATAAGAAGCAGGGTACTATTAGGTTCTATGTTGATTACCACGACATTAATCGCGCCTGTCCAAAGGATAATTCTCCCACTCAGTTCATAGACCAAATCATCGACGAATGTGCTGGAAGTGAGATTTATTCCTTGATGGACGGCTTTTCTGGGTACAATCAGATAAACATTCTACCTGTTGATCAACACAAGACTACATTCATCTGTCCATGGGGTACTTTCGCGTATAAAAAGCTCTCGTTCGGCTTGAAGAACACTGGAGCCACTTTCCAGCGTGCGATGTCTTACGCTTTCCATGACATACGCCATATCGTTCAGCCTTATCTGGACGACTTGCCAGCACATTCAGCTAGGCGAGAGGACCACCCTGAACACCTTCAATGTAGACGCTACAATATTAGGCTTAATCCTCATAAATGCGTCTTTTGCGTAGATTTTGGCCGTCTTTTGGGATTCATAGTCTCCAAAGACGGAATTCTCCTTGACCCTTTAAAAGTCGAGGCTATCATTAATCTCCCATCACCCTCCTCATTATATCAGTTGCAGAGTCTGCAAGGAAAAGCGAACTTCCTTCGACACTTTATCCTGAACTACGCGGAAGTGGCTAAAGGATTCACGCGCCTATTAAAGTAGAACGTTCCCTTCCATTGGGACGAAATTGCTCAGCAATCCTTTGAGAAGCTAAAGACGTTACTGGTTAATGCTCCTTTGCTTCGTCCTCCTGATTATCGCCGCGATTTCACTTTGTATCTCGCCGCCGCGTTTAGCACCATAGCTATTGTTCTGGTGTAGGATGATGATGATGGTAATGAACATGTTGTTTATTATCTATCGCGAAACCTTCTCGATACAGAAACGCGTTATGCTCACGTCGAGAAGTTGGCGTTAGCCGCAGTACACGCTGTGCAGCGCTTTCGCCACTACATCCTGTTGCGTGCGATAACAGTGGTTTCGGATTGCAACCCCATGACATATATTCTCTCTCGACAATTGCTGGGGGGTAAATACTCCAAATGGATTGTTATCCTGCAGGATTTTGACTTAGATTTCACTACTGCTAAGTCAACCAAATCACTTGTTTTCGCGGATCTTATATGCTCACTCCCGACAGACTCCACTCCTTCACACTCCGAGGATCATATTCTGGACGAAACTCTTTTCCTCATCAGTACTCGCGACCCTTGGTACGGTGACATAATTGTGTATCTTCAGACCTCCACATTTCGGTCTGAGTTGACTAAAGATGCCCGACGTCGAATTCGGCATCAGTCTCAACCCTACCGCATCGTAGGAGATACCTTATACCGCGTTGGAGTAGATTCAGTGCTCCGTCGATGCCTAACCTTGGAAGAGGCTGAAAGGGTCCTAAATGACTGCCACAGTGGCACCTGTGGTGGACATATGTCCAGATATGCCACTGCCCAGAAAATTCTGCGAGCAGGTTACTTCTGGCCGTCCATATTCAAAGACTGTATCGTTGCAGTCCGTAAATGCCATGCGTGCAGGTGTTTCAGCGCAAGATGCGCGCGCCGCCTCTCCCCTTGCATCCTGTTATTACCGTCGGCCCTTTTACGAAATGGGGCGTGGACTTTATGATGTGTAACCCTCGTTCGGCCGGAGGGCATGCGTATATAATCGTCGCTGTCGACTACTTCACTAAGTGGGCCGAAGCGATGCCTACACTTGCTGCCGACGGTAAGACGACTGCTCATTTCATCTTCAACCACATCATTGCACGTTTCGGGGTCCCTCAAGCCATCGTTACTGACCATGGTACTAATTTCCGAGATTATATGATGGCCGAGCTGACTTCAAGATTGGGTTTACACCACGATAGCTCAACGCCATATTACCCTCAAGCAAATGGCCAGGTTGAAGCAGTGAACAAGGTTTTGGTCACTATAATTCAACGAACAGTTGGTATTCACAAATCCAATTGGCACCTCCAACTTTTCTCAGCTCCATGGGCATATCGGACGTCTGCAAAAAGTGCAACTGGATTCACACCATTTGAATTCGTGTATGGTCTGGAAGCAACTCTTCTGGTTGAATGTGAGATTCCTTCTTTGAAATTAGCTGTGGAACTTCTACCCGATACTTCTGCTGAGGAAGAGTGTCTTTTGTATCTAGAACGGTTAGATGAAACCTGCCGTTTAGCTTCTTTAGTCATTGAAGCACAAAAGAAGTGGGTCAAAGCTCACTTTGATCAATCAGTTTCTCCACGTTCCTTTATCTAAGGGGACCTCGTCCTCCTATACGATCAAGTGCATGACAAGCTTGGGGCCAGTAAGTTCCAACCTATGTGGCATGGGCCCTACATAGTAAAACGCGTTTTGAAGAATGGGGCTTATGAGCTTATATATTATGAAGGAGTTCCGCTGGCGCAGCCCAGAAATGGGCTGTACCTCAAAAAATACTACGCCTAAAGTGATTTTTGGTGTAGTGTGTGTACATAGGTGTGTGTTTTTCATTTGTGTGCATGTGTGGTGTGGTTTGCGATGTAAACATCTTTCTGCTGATCGGGTCTTCATGATTGTGCAGATGTCCATCAATCTGTTTGTTGGTTTCGCGGATGGTGCCTCCCGCAGTACCAGGAATCTGTCTTCGGCGGCCTGGGTAATCTACGATCCTGTTGGTGAGTTGGTCAACCTGCAAGGTGTATGTCTGGGACGTACTACAAATAACATCGTGGAATATAGTGTTGTGTTAGAATTATTAACCGAGGTTGTAAACCTCGGTATACGTGAATTGCTTGTGTATCTAGACTCGCAACTTGTAGTATCACAACTGAACGGACACTATTCAGTAAGAAACCCATCCATTTTACGTCTGTATTTGCGTATTCATTTACTGGAAAGAAATTTTGACTATATTACATATCAACATATACCCAGGCATATGAATGCGTTAACTGATGCAGTAGCTAATTTGGTTTTAGATATACATTTGCGCAAATTGTAAATCAACATCACATGTAAAAGGAAAATCCATCCAGAAATAGATATGTGTGTGTGTGTATATATATATATATCGAATGTTTGCATAGTGTGCATCACATTAAACCAAAACTATACATGTTCATCTTAATACATCTGGAGACGACATGTCTCTCAAAAAATATGCATGATAAAAGCCCTAGGAGTCTAATCCGCATGGTGGTCATGATAACAAGTGACTGCATCTCAGAAGTCGGTGGAGGCGACTAGGCACTCCCACCATATGTCTCTGGTACGCCATCGGTACATCTGCCAGTCGGGCGTAGTCAGGGATCCCTCGGGCAATACCCTCAAGATTCTGGATCAACTCCCCCCCCTCTGCACCCTCTGCCTGAGGATCAGGTGCGAGAAGAGTCCTCCACGCGATAGGAGACATATCGGCTGGTCTCTCTGGGCCCATGTCTGCATACATATAAAATGTGTCAGGACAGACATGTATTATAAAAAAAAAATCATAAAACATCAAAATAAAAAAGAGAAGAGATCATACCCAACTCCTCGTCCCAATCATCTCCCTCCGGAAATGGGAGATCTGGGTCTCCAGTGAAATCAGTTCCTGCATATGGCCAGTCTTCCACTACAATCAATTGGCACCGCAACCACCCAAAAAACTCCGGCCTCCAGGACACCTGTTGGCCTCCTCCAGCTCTGGGCATCAGTGCTGCCTAGCGAGCCATTCTTGGCTCTCGTGGAATCGGCTCAGCTACTATGGCCCCTTGGCCCTGGAAGATTGGTAATCATTCCAGAATGAACGATACCAGGATAGAACCGTATCCAAACTGTTTCAGTTTGGCCTGCTTTCACTTCGTGAGTTGTCTCTTGATATTTATTGTCACTACTGTGGCCCAGTCGAATAATAGGGGACTCATGCACTCTAAGTCCAGTAAGAGTTGGGCCTTGGTTGCCTCGTGCGGTGCCTGCGATCTCGCGACCCGCGTGATGGTATGAAGCACTACCCTGAGTGCTAGATCAGGAATAGTATGGATGTCCACCTTTCCACTTCCTGATCCCAGTCGTGCCCCTCGGCACACTCGTGCCATAACTTGCTCCATCTTCTCACCAGACGATCTACTCCCTATCAATATGGGCACCGGACCTCTGCGCGATAGTCCGGTTATGAAGTATACGTCAGAAACCTTCAGTTCTAATACTTGGTCCCGCAACTTGAACACTTGTTCATGTTCGTCCCATATGCTGATTAGGTACTATAGGAGCTCAGGCTGAACTCGTAAGCAAGGTGTTAGGAAGAACTTCTCAAGCCCACAGTTCTTGAGGGCATTCATGCAAGTCTCATTCTCCATGCCCTGTTCATCCTCTTCCCCATGCTCCCTCTCTTTCCACTCAATGACCATTTTGATCGGTTGCCTGCATTCACATGGTCAAAAAACTTCAATTAGACCTTTGCTATCCTTAAAAAATTCATGTAATTCATTCATTGTGTGGAAATTTCAAACAAAAAATTGGATTGCGCCGCTGGCGCGGGCCCTTTGGAAATAAAATGCCATTGGCGCGGGTGTGTGCTGGATACCCGCGCCAATGGGCGGAGCCCTAAAAATTCAAAAATTCCTCACAGAAGTCTAATATACAATAAAAATTTATGAAAAACGGATTGAAATGGAGTACAAAGAAGCACCTCTTACCTAGAACAGACGGGAATCTGAATGGTAGCTCGGATCGGTCGCAATCACTGTCAGAATTTCACACACAAAATGGACCACTGCTGCTCTTCAGTGAGGTAAATAGTGAAAAGTAATTTTATTTTTACCATTTGACATATTTATAACTTTTTAAACTCAAAATAGGTTTTGAAAGTTATTTTTCTGAATACTTTAATATATTTTGTCAAAAATGGGTTTTACACTTGCTTTTTGTGCAGCAACAGGTTTTTTACGCGACTTAAACGGTGAAACGAGTTGTATTTTATACTTTTTCGGACTCGGTAAATACATGAAAAAGTCATTTTGGAGTCATCTTTTAGCTCTTTTCTGACTCTCTAAACATGAAAAGATTGCCGAGGCCCTTGTCTTTTCGATCTCGTTAAAGTGGACATGAATCGACATCCACCCAGTATACGTTTACCCCTTTTTCGGGCTCGGATGGATTATTTACGAAAAAGGAATACCTTAGCCTATCGCGACTAGGAGGTTTTCTCGGATGTTGTTTTCTACCTTTTCGAGTCCGAGGAACTATCTACGAAAAGGAACCGCTGGAGTTTACTTTTCTGCTGTCTTTTCAAACTCTCTAAATATGAAAAGACGCCGAGTTCTTCCTTTGTCAGACTCGTTAAACCCTGATGACATTGGATTTAGTCGAAATGACGTTTTCCGAGTTTCTCCTTCCTAGGGCTCGTTAAATGTACTAGGATGGATTCGCCCAAAGGGCGGACTTATATTACAAGCATATGCTATCCCCTTCAAGCTTGTTATCAAAAATAATTGGGGTACTCGCCAGAAATGATGGGGGAAAAATGGAACCAGCATCATTGTCGTGTCGGCAGTTTGTCGCTCTTGAACATGGCACTTGTCTGCATTCGTGTCGGGTTGGGGCCATCTCATCTCGTTTTTCACTTGCCTCTGTGGGTTTGGGTAATCCCTTTTGACCTCTCATCTTCTCGTTGCTTCGTCACCATGACCTCTGATCCGTTGATGTCAAATACTGCCAAATCCACTATTGTGTCGTTATATGTTCAAGATAAGTTGACCTCTGCAAAGTATCAACCTTCCTCTGATTCTCATATGATCCTGATTCACAAAAAACATCATGTTACTCTGTCTCGTGTCGATGATGTGGGAAACATTATGTCCCACCTTCGATCAAGGTCACTTCATGTCGACTTCAGCTCATTATCCAGGAAGCTGATCTAGAGACTCCCTTATGGTACCTTGGAGCCTGCATGCCTCAATGGCAGGTTCTTCGCATTCAACGTGAGGTTTTCATCATTGGCCTCCGATGGAGTGATTCTGTGGGTGTTCGACATCATCTCACTGTTCACATGCTGTAGATTGTACCTGTAGTACCTTGAGGACCATTGGCATTAATGGTGGTACCTCTCGCGTCTGTTAACAGCTTTCATCATTGGCTGGTAATCAGGCGATGTTCTTGCATGTTCGACTTCAACTCACATATTCGCATGCTTGAACTTGTACTTTGTTCAGGTCGAGATGGAGCGCAAGACCCTGGATTTTGTCTGTTGGAATCCAGGCTGCGATTTTGTGGACTATTATTATATGACTCACTGATTGGATGGCTGCGACCATACCTGAGTCCATTTATCGATCCTCTCTGGATGGCTGCGTCCATGCCTTGGATCTCGATTATTGTATACTCTGTTATGGATGGCTGCGCCCATACCACGCATATATATCATGTATCTGAGACATCAGTTGTACTTCGCTCCGCAGGTTTTCCGATGGCAGTGTTTTCAGTCGGCATGTTCTCGTAAAGCATTTCACCCCTCTCTCTCTCTCTCAGGCCTCATGCTTTAGGGGGCATCTGTTACACAGCAATTTGTCACCGTCCCTGCCATTCCCCATCCTGCACATTGGAGGGCTCATTTCGTGACCTGTGAGCAGAGAGAAGACTTGAAAATACTTTCATTGCATCCCTCTCAAGATGAGCTTTCATTTCCCTGCAGACATCTCCCTGCCAAAAACCCAAAAAATAGCTCTTTTTCCATTGGCACGGTTCCACAGTTCAGCCCTCGCGCCAAGGGGGCAAATCCTCCAAAGAGGGCGCGCCAATTGGCGCTCTGTCATAGAGCCGCACCCGTGCCAACCATATTAAGAGGTGCTTTTTAAAAATAAATGGCGGAAGTTTCGTCCTAACAAATTCCTGGACTGATATCTATCTTGAGTTGGGAGGTTTGGCTACGGATTTCCATAGAGAGGAAGTGGTTTTCCACCTCTCATGGAAGCTTCCTTGATGATAGGGCCAATCCCATAATTATAGGGATCCCAATTCCCCTTCCTCCATCTATAAAAGCTTACTCATCTCCTTTGCAAGCTAGTTCCCAAGAGCTTTCACATCCTTATGCTGCAAGAGCCTTCTTGATTCCCTTAAGGCCAAATCCAAGAAAGGAGACTATTGTCAAGTATCCGGAGAGAGAGGCTTGTCCCATCCTTGACAGGCTTTATCGAGACATGTTTTGCTGACGACCCGCCAAAGGAGAGTGTTGCGTCAAAGCTATGGTTGTATTCTTCTTTTGACTCATTAATGATAAGCGACTATTGGTTATGGTTCCACTCTTGTTCTTGATTATGTTCATGAGTTATGTCCTCTTCGACTGACATATAGTTGTATATACCGGATTTTATGCTTGCGTTTGTGTTGTTTCTTGCATGTGCAGGTGTCCGATCATGGAGATCGTGAGGATTGTGATCTGCCAGGGAAAAGGAACGGGAGCACCACCTCTTCTACAAACGATGGAGTTGGATTCCAGGCAAGCCTTCCTCGCAAGTCAGTTTATTTACAATTAGGAACCTGCACTGTAGCGTGTTTTATTGTTGCTAGACCCGATCTCACAAGATCACCTCCTTCCTACGTATCATATGTCAAGTTCAACAACAGGACAAATTTTGCCGCTGATTTGTTAAGCAGCTGTCACTATTTTGTTGTAAAGATATTTTATTTTCCCTTAGATAATTCCTAGAAGCATTCCAGGATATTTTGTAAACAATTTTGTATAAATACTTCACTCTTTGAAGTATTGTTGTGGAATAAATTGCTGAAGTTTTCTATAGTCGTTTTTGTTGGACTTGGAAGCTTTTTGTTGCAAATTTCGAGTAGCAGACTGGATCAACTCAACTAGCATCAGATTTCAGGATTCATGTGATAAGCCATTGAAGTGAAGTACTTTCTACTTGTCATTGTTTATCTCTCATGTTTTCATGCATCCATTATGTATTCTAAATTTGAATGAATAAACATGAGTATTATTTCAGGATTTGTTAAAAGCACCCTGTCTTTATTATTTATCATTTCTATGTTTTATGTTGATTTCCAGAGTAGGGAACCCTTAATTGCTCCCTCTTTAGTTTGACCTCTATCTACTCCTTCCTTTTTCCAAATCAAAGAACCCTTCATTGCTCTTTATCCCGATCAAACCACTTCACCAAAATAGCCTTCCAAGATCTTCAAAGACTTATCTATATTGCCCTGAAAACATTTGACTTTTTGATCTTGATCTTAGTTATGTCTGCTTGAATTTTGACTCCTTAGCCTAATGGACAAACATATTTTCCACTATCCATCTCATTAAGTGATTTTTCCCACCAAACCAAACCAAATCAAAACCAAATTGCACAATCATAACTAGCCTAATATCTTATAATCAAAATAAATTTAAATCTTACAGAGAGAGCCCTCTCTGAACCCTAGGAAGGCTAGATCCTAGAGTTTAAAAGTAATTTTGTGGTTACCTCTAGTGTTCTTAGACTTTAAAGCAAAATCTCACAACTTATTACTAGAGTGATAACATATTGGCGACCATACTGGAGAACTAACCAATCCTCTTAAAATAGGTATTAAAGAAATCTTTTTCATTATATTTTTTGCCTTTAAGACTGTTTTAAAAGTTGTGAGTATCATTTTATAAAAAACTGTAATTTTGGCTTCTAGAAAAATTTACTATACAAGGTCTAACCTGGATCCTAAACTTGCTGTTATAGTAGATAATCCAGACATGATTAGAAAAAAGAATAAATATATAGAAGATTTAGATGCCAAAGTTTCATTAATAACCAATTCCTTACCACAAGAGTTAGTGAGTTTACAATATATACAGTTTGATTTGAAATTTGAACGTTCGTTATTCAGGAGAAAATCTGAAAGTAATTTAAGTAATGATGTTATAGACCTTGTTTTTATTTCATTTTGGAAACAAAACACGAAAATATTGCAGTAGATTCTGAATTAAAGAAAGTTAAAAATCAGGATAAACTTGAAGAAATAAATGTTACTATTCTCAAACAAATAGATGAAGCTATTGAATTAGCCCAATTGTTAGCTTACACATCTAAACCTTCTATTTCTCATTTAGATACCACTACATCATCTATAGTTTCAGCTACTATCGAATCTATAGATCCATTTATCCTTAGACAACCATTACAACCTAGAATATTATTTCCATCATCCATTAGTTTACCTTATACTATTTCAAACACATCATCCTCATTTCCTACTAGTTCCTTATATATTCCATATTCATTTCCTTGTACCTCCACTTTATCCTTTAGTTCATCTACTACTTTTTCTAGTTCACCATACTATATTCTAATTTCATCAGTTACTTCTATTACTACATCAGCTAGTACTACTAGTTCAGCCCCAAGCACTTCTAATCTACCTCCTAGCTAAGCTAGAATTCAAGCTATGGCGCTAGGTATGCTCCCCTAGTTCTTCCAGCACAGCTACATGACATGCCTCAGGATTACCAAAGTAAGATACCATAATTTGATGCTACTACACAGTACACTGCCCAACAACACATAAATAAAATGACAAATTACTTTTAACTCCATGAAATAGATGATTCTGATGTACAAATGAGATTGTTTTCACAAACATTCACAGGGGAAGTCAAAAAATGGTTTAAAGGTCTTACTGCTGGTAGTATAGTTGATTTAGCAATTTTTCATAGAGTATTTTTAAATAAATGGGAAAATAAGAAAAATCCACTCCAAATACTTTATGAATTTGATGCAATGAAAAGAGCTCCTAATGAATCAGTCCAAGACTACTGCACTAGATATAACAGTGTTTACAACTCAATCCAAACCAATCTTAAACCCACTCCCGACTCTGTCCTACTCAAATTCCCTGATGGATTTGACACAGACATGGCTTATCAATTGAGGGAGAGAAATGTTGAAACATTAGAAAGAATGCAAACATATGTTGTAGGTGTACAAGAAAAAATTTTAGCTAGAAAAGCTAGATTGAGGAATGAGAGGAGAGTAACCATGAAAGAAGAAGCTTCTAATTCAGATGGAAAAATAGATCAGTTAGCTAAGATTTTAGAGAGAATGATGGATATATTAGACAACATAGAAAGAAGACCTCAATGGGATAATCAACAGCAAATCATAAATCCTAATTTTAGGAAAAATACAAATTCAGGAAAATTAAAAGAATCAGCTCCAAATCAGACAATAAGACCCCCATTTCAGGAAAACTATACTGAAAGTTCTCAAAACAATGTAGATGATGAAGATACCATAAATCTAATGGGTATAAATGAATATAACACAGTCTTTCTCACTCAGGAAGACCAAGATTTATTTGGAATGAAACAACTTCAATTAGATTCAGGTGAATCATTTGACTACAAACAAGGTTATGATTTTTCTATAAACGAAGTACATAAGAAATATAACCTTAGAAGTAAGAAAAACACTGAACCTTCTACTAAGAAATCTGCTCAAACTGAAAATAAGAAAACAGTAGAAGCCCCAACAACAAAAGTTCTGCAAAATCTCCCTAGGGAAAATAAGAAAAACTCTAGTTCTTCCCAAAAAGTTTCCAGCTCTAAAATTTCACCAAGTCCAAATATTGTTGACATAACAGATGAAGTTGATCAAATAACAAAATATTCACAAAAATTTGTTGTTGTTAAAACAACTAATTCTGCTAAAACAACAAACTTAGAGTCCAAAACATCCACTGTTGATCCAAAATCAACAGACCCAAAAGCTACCACTGAAAAAGCAGCTTTTGATACTTCAAAATCTAAAAAAACATATGTTGTTTCTCAAACCATTCCTGAAAAGAAAACTATGAGCAGTAAGACACAAGAAACTCAAACAGAAAATGAAAACATAACTGTAGAAAAACAAGATAAACCCACTCAAACTACAGTTACTAAGGAAGAGTTAATTCAAATAAGTAAACCACAACCTTCATTCAATATATAAACTGAAATTGCAAAGTTAAAAATACCAATTCCTTTGACAAAATTGGTAAAACATGATTTGTATAAAACAACAATCACTGAAACATTAAACATGAATGATGGAGAAGACTCTGTAAACTTAAATGATGATCAACCAGAGTTGATTTTTGGCTCTGATGTGAATGGAAAGCATCAAGATGGAGCAATTCTTCCATTTTACTTCAGTTTAACTGTATATGACCAAATTTTACACAATGCAATGTTAGATTCAGGAGCTTCACACAATCTAATGCCCAAAGCAATAATGGAAACTCTGAATTTAGACATTATAAGGCCTTACAAAGATTTATTTTCTTTTGATTCAAGCAAAGTTACATGCTTAGGTTTAATTAAAGATTTGTGTGTTACATTAGTTCAATATCCTGGTAAGAGTATACTAATGGACATTGTAATAACTGATATCCCACCCAAATATGGAATGTTACTATCTCGCTCATGGGGAGCAAAATTACAGGGATCTCTACAATTGGACATGTCATATGCTACTATATCAGTCTTTGGTCAACCAAAGAATATTTACAGGGAAACATTGATGAAATATATGGTAATTAGTGCAGCAGAATCCATAAATTACCCAATTTATGCTTCACCTACTGATCTAGATTTTTTCAATCTTATGTAACTTTGAAACTAATAATTAAATCAAAATTGAACTAAAAGACATAAAGAAAACACAAAGCAATGATAATATCTTTCATGAATCTTTATGGCATTTAGATTTTGATGGCTCAGTAAACAAGTTAGGAGTAGGAGCAAGAGTTTGGATAACTAACATTGAAGAGAACCATCCAGAAGGCCACACTTTCAGACTGAATTTTAAATGCACCAACAATATGGCTGAGTATGAAGCACTCATTTTAGGACTCCAGATAATCAAGAATTTAAAGAGGCAAAAGAATAGCAATAATGGGAGACTCAGAGTTGATTGTAAAACAAATTAATCGTGAATATTCTGTTTACAATCCTAGACTAGGCCGATATAGAGAGATTGTATTAAATTTGATTGATGATTTGTTGGAATGTAATTTCTCTGCAATACCTAGAAAGCAAAATTTACAAGCACATTCCTTAGCAACTTTTACTAGTACTTGTAATTTACCCTTTCAGCCCAATCATAAATATACTGCAAAAGTAAAACATAGACCAATAATTCCAGATAACCTCAAATATTGGCAAAAATTTTCACAAGACCAACAAATTTACTATTTTATGAATAATGAAGGTGAATTTTAGAACTGTAAAATAGACACTCATTGTACATTAGATCAAGATTTAGATAGTAAAATTGATTTAAATAATATAGATGTAAATAAAATAAAGTTTGCTAGACCAACTAAGTTTAATCAATCAGATATAGATAACTTAAAAAGAGTATAAATTGATGATGAATCTGAAATATTAAATCTCAAAGATAATTTCTTACCAAAAGGTTTAACTCCTTTAGAAGATTTATTTGACTCAAATGATGTTGCTAGAAAACCCAAAATAGAGCCACTTAGATCTGACATTAAGGAATGCAACATAGGCACGGAGTTAAAACCCAAGATGATCAAACTTTCCAAAGCCTTACCTCAACAAGAAAAAGAAAAATATATTGCTATTTTCAAGAAATTTCAAGATGTTTTTGCTTGGATTTATGAGGACCTAAAATCCTATGACACCAACATAATTCAGCATAAAATCTTTATAAAAGAAGATCAAAAGCCTTTTAAACAAAAGTTAAGGATAATCAACCCTGTTTTGATGCCTTTGATTGAAAAAGAGGTAAAAAGAATGTACAATGCACAAATAATTGCACCAATCAGATATCCTGATTGGGTTCCTAACCTAGTTCCAACCAAAAAAAAGACAGGAGAGATTAGATTATGTGTTTATTTTAGGAATCTAAACAAAGTATCCTTAAAAGATAATTATCATTTACCAAAGATTGATCACATTTTACAAAGGGTAGTTGGTTCTTCTAGGATTTCTCTTTTAGATGGATTTTCAAGATACAACCAAATTTTACTCCAACCAGAGGATCAAGCCAAAACAACTTTTACTACTCCTTGGGGCACTTTTATGTATGTAAAAATGCCTTTCGATTTAATGAATGCAGGGGTTACCTTTGAAAGAGCTATGGATATAGTCTTTGCAAAGGAAATTCATGAATTTTTAGTGATTTACTTAGATGACATAACTGTATTTTCTAAGACTGATTAAAAACACTTGGATCATCTTAGACAAGTCTTTATAAAATGCAGAAAGTTTGGAATTTCATTAAACCCTAAGAAAACCTTAGTTGGACTAGAAGAAGGCAAGTTATTAGGACACATAATATCTAAGTAAGGAATTAGGATAGACCGTGCCAGAATAGAAACAATTCTTAATATTAGTCCTCCAAGAAACATAAAAGAGTTACAAGCTTTTCTAGGAAAAATTAACTTTTTAAGAAGATTCATTTCCAATTTAGCTGAGATAATTAAACAACATGCTTAAAAAATATTCAGTTCTTAAATGGACTATTGAGGCCAAACAATCATTTGAATCCATCAAACAGGCCTTAACCAAAAACCCAGTCCTTATAAGTTCTGACTTTAAAAAGGATTTCATCATTTTTTCATTTACTTCAGAGCACATCATTGCTACAGTTTTACTGCAGAAAAATGACCAGGGTTATGAACATCCCATAGCTTTCTTTAGCAAAACACTTAGAGATGCAACTTTTAAATACAATATCATGGAAAAATAGACCGTAGCTTAGGTAAAGGCCATTAAAGATTTCAGTGTGTACATTCTTTATTCTCACATTATTGCCTATGTCCCAAATGCAGTAGTAAAAGACATTCTAACTTAGGATGGTCCTGATGGTAGAAGAGGTAAGTGGATTGCCACAATTTTAGAATATGACATAGAGCTAAAACCCACTAAATTGATAAAAGGTCAAGGTTTAGCCAAACTTATGGCTGAATCAAATTTTCATGCCCTAGACATAAATTTTATTTCCCTAGTAGATGATCAGGAAGAGATGGCGACTTTAGAGATCAATGAAGCCTTTTCAGACTCACCATGGTATGCATATATCATATTTTTATTACTAAACTTACAAGCTCCTCCTCGATTATCAAGAACAAAAGCTAGATTCTTAAAACTAAAGGCAGTAAGATTTTGTATATTAGACAATGTAATTTTTTGGAAAGATCATAGTGAGATTTTATTAAATTTTTTGTTAAAAGAAGAAGCTGACAAAGTATTACAAGAATTTCATGCAGGTGACCGTGGAGGACATCTCTACTGGAAGACTATTGCAGACAAAATTCAGAGAGCTGGTTTTTACTGGATAACTTTGTTTACAGATGTTAAAAGGTATGTGACCTCCTGTCACAAGTGTCAAATATTTGAGGGTAAGAAAAATTTGTTACCCCTGCCCTTAAAGCCCATTTCAACTGAAATGTCATTTCAACAATGGGGTCTTGACTTCATTGGACAAATTCACCCCCCATCAGCAGTCCAACTCAAGTGGATTCTGACAGCCACTAACTATTTTACCAAGTGGATTGAAACCATCCCCTCTAGGCAAGCCACAGACATTGTCATTATGTCCCTTTTAGAAAGCAACATACTTTCAAGATTTGGATGTCCTCGAAAGATAATTACTGACAATGCAGCTGCATTCAGATCTAAAAAGATGATTGACTTTTTCCATAAATATCACACTACCCTAGGCCATTCTACTGCATATTACCCACAAGGTAATGGTCTAGCCGAATCTTCAAATAAGAGCCTTGTAAACATCATCAAAAAGTTACTTGAAGATAACAAAAAGACCTGGAACACGAAGTTAGTCAATGCCTTATGGGCAGATAGACTTACAACCAAAAAATCTATTGGTACATCTCCTTACCAGCTTGTATATGGAATGGATGTTGTTTTTCTATTTTCCTTAGGAGTTCCAGTAATGAAAATTATCCAAGAATTACAAGTTGAGCCAAATGATATACAAAGAAGGATAAATCAAACCATTCACTTGAAGCAAACAAGAGAAGAGGTTTACATTAATTCTCAAGCTATCCAAGATGAGATAAAGAAATTTTTTGACAAAAAGAGTAAAGAAGATGATTTCTACATTGGAGACAAAGTGTTAAAATGGGATTCAAGGAGAGAAGACAAAGGTAAACATGGAAAATTTGATTTTCTATGGAAATGACCTTATGTGATTTATGGTTACAGAGGTAATAATGCTTTCTATTTGAAAGAAATGGATGGATCAAATATGTTAGATTGACCAGTAAATGGCAGAACGTTGAAGCCCTATTACTCCTCAGAGATAACAGATAGTTAATTTCATTTACTTTGATCATTCTACATATACATTGAAGATTTTATGGATTGGATGTTTTCCTAACAAATTTTAAGCCCAGAGAGAAGGCCCTAAGCTTTTAGAGGTATAATATCATAAAGTATGAATAATTGCAGACATCAGAAGACACTTACAGAGTCATCACAGTCATAATTCAAAGGCTACTAGTCTTAAAAGTTCTTGACATTTCACCAGGAAATGCCATCCCCATGTGGAGCCACTGTTAGGGTCCTATAATAATAGGGTTCATAATTTTTTAATTGACTTTGATAGTCTTGTAAATATGTACATACCTTGCTTTCTGCAAGTTTTTTTCCCATATTTGAAAAAATAAAAATAAAAATGAAAAGAGGGTAAAAAGTCCTAAAAGAAATATCAAAGGACTTAGAAAAGAAAAGATCAAAAGAGAATAAAAATAGACCCCAAAAGAGAAAAAGAAATAAAATAAGACCTGAAAGTGAGCAAGTCAAAATGCCACTACTATTTACTTTTATTGCAAGAAAAATGATTATGTACAGATTGCCAATAAATGCCATAATCCATGATCAATTAAATAGTATAATCTTAACTTTTCATGCTTTGAAATTACATGTTTTAGATAGAGAATAAAGATATGTCAAACAGTTTAAACTTCACAAATCAGTATATAGTTAGAGAATAAATGAGGACTCAACAGTTTAATTTGAGCCCTTTGATGAAATAAGGTTAGAATTAGATAGATTTATGCTTTGAAAGAAAAATGGATTTAGGGTTGCAAACTTAAATGCACCCATGAAAATGAAGTAAAAATGTTAGAATAATGATGGGTAGGTAGAAAGCAGTTGTGCAAGGCATGTAATAAAGCATCATCGGGCAAAAATTATTAATTTCCCCTCCCCCACAATGATCCACTATTCTAAACCTTCAATTAAAAAGGCTCAGAGCATTTCTCTGTCTTTTGTTGGGACCGGACCCAAGGCTTAATGACTGATTGGTTAAAAATATTGCATTCCCTACATAAAACCCTTTTCATCATCATATTCACCCTTTTCCAAAACTATGATCTCTTTTCCTAAGTAAAACACCTTTTTTGCTTAGTGAAAGTAAAAACCCTACTTAATTAATTTCATTTTCATTTAAAAACACTCAAAAAACCTATTAAATACATTTTAATCCTAAGTTTATGTGTAAAGAATCAAAATGGGACAAATTGTGTAAAAATGACATATTTTACACTTTGCTTAGTTTAAAATTATGTATTTTAAATCATTTCATTACATTCTCCATTTCATATTAATTTATAACCTAAGTATTAAATCCTTATAATAAACCCTCCCGTATATATTAATTTCATTATATATAAATATCCCCAAGACCCACTATTTAAAATTAAACCTATGTTTATTTATCCCCACATGTTAAAATAAATCTCCATTTTTTCCCATAGGTTTAAAAATATCTTATGTTATAAACCCTGCCCCTATGGTCTTTAAACACTTGTTAAAAGGTTTATATACCATGTAATAATAGACCCGCACCATTGGTTAAAACATTGGTTAAATGTTTTAAACATATAACATTACCCTCCTCGCCAATCAAATATAATTTTTTTACATTATATATATATATATATATATATATATATATATATATATATATATATATATATATATGAGGTTCAAATTACCCTGCCACATATAACAAACCTCGTACCCCACCTCTGAATGTCGAGCGACTCCACATCAAATCGCAACCATTCGCATTGGCCTTCCCAAATCCAACGATCGAAAGACCTTATCGCATTTTTAGTTGCGCGATCATAACACTTTCCTAACCACGTGAAATAGGTGGTTTCACCATCTTATCTCTCCTTCATGTGGCAAATATCTATTGGATCGCATCCGATCCAACCAAAACCACATATTTCCTAAATGCAACGCGATAACCACCTGTGGTTTTTTGTCTTCAAAGACCAAAACCGCCCACTGTTCGACCTAACCGCCATTTAATGCAGGCCAGCTTAGACCTAAAACGCCTAATAAATTTCTAAAAATGCAACATTAATCCCTTTTTTCTGCATTTACCGATTGTATTTGTCCTCTCGATTAAATAAAATGGAATCTGTGCATTGTTTTATATCCTGGACCTGAAAATCGCCTGCATATTGCTATCGAGACTGCTGAAAAGTCCCAGAAAGCCTCCAGATACCAGGAACCTGTCAAAACGCCTCAGAATCTGTTTTGAGAGACCCATACTTGCGCAAACAGGTATTTTCCTATAAAAAGCGAACATGTTATCATTCTGAAAAGAAATTACTAAAGGAATTGAAACCAGTAAGAGCTTAATTTCTCTAAGAAAACCTCTAGTTGCCCTAAAAAGAGCTTAAACCCTGTCAAAATTTTGAAAAAAACCTATTTTAATATTGCATTCAGTTTTAAAAAGATAACATCGAGTTCATTTAAATTTTGCAGACCTAAAAGAATCATAAATTACCCAAAAATCCTCTGCAGGTAACCTCGACCCTCTGTGCCCAATTTTAATCATTTTTTATCCCAATATCCACTAAAAAGGCAAAAGAAACCCCTGTTTCTTATTTTATGAACCAGTAAGAATCTGAAATACAGTTTAAAGCCAAAATTGAACTTAAAATCCAAGGGAAAGAACAAATTGTACCCATTTTCATCCAAGAACCTCTGTCAAAGTCAAGAATACTTCTGTAAACCATTTAATCTTACAGAAGAAACCAGAAAGTCTAAAAATAACAGGGTTTTAGTCATCCTGAAAGCCTAAAAATGCCAAAATCCACTCTAGTTATGTCCTCCAAGACTGCAATCATTGTGAATCCTTTACAACCTCCTATTGTAAACATTGAACATGCACCTTTAGTAGATGTAGACTATAAGATAGTAGATCTCGTAGTTGAATTTTATATGTTAGACCTCCATTGTTGGAGCTATGAAATGTCCTTAGATCATGTTGAAGATGTCCAAATTTTGGAATCAAACCTACCTAAATATGTTGTTCTAGTCACTCATCAATGCCCAGAGGTTATTAGGTTGTGTCAGAGTTATTATTCACCTGAAAATAGAGCAATGATGAATGCAAAAAAGAGGCGTTGTTTAAAATTAATGCTAAGTCCCTAAACCAGATGTTACAACTCAAACATGATCCCAATGCAATTCCTTTGTCAATAGAAGCACTTACAAATTTGTACATTGGTCTTGATTTTCCCAAAAGGTTTCAATTTTTTTAGGTGTTCATGCCTTTACATGTTGAAATTCCACAAATCAACCCTCCATATTCTACTTCAAAATTTCCAGTAGGGTCTAGACATGTCATTTCCATGCTGTCATTCATCCTAGGATACTTTATAGATGAGCATACTGATGAGTCCATCCTAGGGTTTCTGTCTACTTTTGCACCAAGACAACCTCCTTCTGTCATTTTTTATTATGTTGAGTATATAGCTGACAATATCCACGATCATCTAGTAAAATTGCCAACTGAATGAGTATTTATATATACATCCATTCTCTTCCATATGTTCTTGTATTTTCAAGCAGACAAGTTTCCTATAACCCTCCAGAAGCTTGAGATAGAAGAAAATCCACTTTCAGTAATATTTTGGACTTCATTTATCAGAAAAGAGTCCTACAAATTCACTTTTGCAGAGTTTACAGATAATTTTGTCCACCCATTAATAAATGTGTTGACCAACACAGAACAACCAAGGATCAGTGATGAAATGAAGAAAATTCTACAGCTATCAGAGCACACTAGAACTGGTGATTGGTACTTATATGAAAAAACATATTAAAATTAGAGTTTTTGGGTCTAATCTGTTACCCTACAAACTACCTAAATCTGTACCAATGAGAGTCTTTGGCTTGGAGTATATCAGGCAAATCTTAAATTCCGACTATATTAACTTCCTAGCAGCCAAGAAGAAAACCCATTTTGAGTTAAAGAATCAGATGGGGCCATTTATTTGTAATCACAGGGATGCAGAACAAGAAGCAGCAAAGCAATTACTTGAGTACAAATTTAAAGAAAGCTTCTCATGAAACTATGATCCACAAGGAATATTAAGTAAAATGAGGGTTAAGTGTAAACTAACACCCTACATTCATGAGAAAAAACCAGAGATTGAAAAGTATGTCAATCAAACTGAATGGATAGAAAACACTTTGGTAGATGCAGTTAAGCAGGGTGATACTAGTCACACTTTACAAACTGCTAATCAAGGAGAAAAAGCCACCAAAAGAGTCAAAGAAGAAGGAACATACATTGTTGAAACCACAAATAAAAAAAGGTTTAGAATTAGATACAATAAAAAGCCTAAATTCAATTCAGTTGATAAAGGAAAAGTGATTATTGAAGTTGAAGACACAGATGTCCCAATAACAGATACAAATGCTACTACAATCATCACAAATGAGCCAGTTACAGAGAATTTGAATGAAGGAAATTCTGATAATTCAAATACACAGATGATAAAAAAACAATAGAATATAGAAGCATCTTTCTCACAGTCTGCAGAAGAAAAAGATCTTGATATCAGAGAAAAGTACAAGCAAATTAAGACAGAGAATGAAGAAATAAAGAATGAGATATATTCTCAGTATTTGAAGCAAACAACAGGCATTAAGAACAGACTTTTATCAGCTTTTGACTATTCAAATAAAAATTTGATTATGTCCGTGCTACAACCAACAGTCAAGATTCCAAAGACAGTTGTAGACTACAAGAAAATTGATCTAAAAGTGCCAACAAAAAAGCATTCATGCACTAGATAAGATTGAGTTTCATAGGCAGAGTTCAAAGATGTTATATTCTACTATAACCACCAAGGCTATGATTATCAACAAGCTTCAAAATACAGTCATAAACATGAGAGATCAAATTAAGGTTGACAAGGCCTCATCATATGCCAAATATCTTAGAATTAAGTCTCTAGAAGAGTTGGTTATCCAAGTAGGATATGATCCTGAAAATATTAAAGCAGCAGAACAATTAGTGAAGAAAAAGAATGAGGACATTGCAGCATTGAGGAAACAGCTTAAACTGCCATCAATTGAACATCCTCAAGCCAAAGAAATAGTACAAGAGAAAAATAAGAAGGATGACATGATGAATTTGATTTTTCAATTAACAGAACAGATAAAAGAGATGGAGACCCAAATGGACAAGCTTGTCCATGAAAGAGAAACTACAAAAACACAGGAAACTCCTACAGTAATTCCCATGGTTACTACTATTGTGCCTTCAACTCTGGCAGAAGAGTTGGCACCAAAAGAACCACTCGCTACTGCAGTGCCATTGACATCATCCACGACTTCAGCCACAGAATCTTCTACATCAACAGTGCAACCAATAGATGAGGCTAGTAAACTAGTAAAATCCATGGAAGAAATGTCACTTCAAACAAATGAGATTAACATATTCAAGAAGATGATTGATAATCTTGAAGACACCAAAAATCTAGCTCAAATCAATGCCAAAACTCATGAGCAAAGGGCTAATAGATTAAATGAAGAACTGGAAAAAAAAAAAAAAAGGATTTAACCTTGAAGGAGCCAATATCATATGTGAAAACCAGTTATGGAACAAAATCATTGATGCCGTCAATGATGTGTGGCCCTCAATCTAGGTAATATATGAACAGAGGGATTTACTGAAGGCATCACAGGTAGAGATTCAGAAAACAAAAGATGAGCTAGGTGACAAACCTGAGCAAGCCATAGAATTGATAAAGTTTCTCAACAGTAAAAACAGGTAGGAGTTGGAAGAAATACAAATCACTGATAGGACAGAGACAATCCTTGAAATAAGGAAAGCCATTTCAAAGAAGAATCTTATGAAACAACTTGAAGAAAAATGTGAAAACATGAACATAGCAATAACCAAGTTTATGGTTAAATTTGAAAATTTGAGGCAAAGGAGTTTGCCTAACATTCTAGTCATTAATGACAAACTTATGCCATAAGAAAATTATAATAACAAAACCAGAGAGTATGGAAAAGAGAAAGTGGACAAGGCATTCCAACAGGGAAGGTCTTACTCAGAAGTTTTGAAGACTTATTTTATTTTTAGCATGAGATAAGACATTTATTTGTCATAAAACCAACATTTACTAGATATACTGAGGCGGACGAAAATTTCAGGAGGCTGAAAAAGATACAAATTCCTAATGATGAAGCTTGGAAATCACTCACTAATTTACTATAAAATTCAAAGAGCAAAGAGAAAGACGAAAAACAGTTTGATGATTTTTCAGTCAAAACTTGTTATAGCAGCAAGGTAGTTTTTACAGAGGTTAAAGAGTGTCCGAGTTAAAGAGTATCAAAGGATAAAGAGAATCAGAGTGAAAGAGTATAAGATAAAGAGATAATATTTCAAAACAAATTTGAAATATCTTGGCCAGCAAAGAGGACACCAAGGCAGCCAGTTGCACCTAATCCACAAACAGTTTTCTATTTTATTTGGATAAATAGGACAGCTTGGTGATTTGTTAAGCAACTGTCACTATTTTTTTGTAAAGATATTTTATTTTCCCTTAGATAATTCCTAGAAGAATTCTAGGATATTTTGTAAACAATTTTGTATAAATACTTCACTCTTTGAAGTATTATTGTGGAATAAATTGTTGAAGATTTCTATAGTCATTTTTTTTGGACTTTGAAGCTTTTTGTTGCAAATTTCGAGTAACATACTCAATCAAATCAACTAGCATCGTATTTCAGGATTCATGTAATGAGCCATTGAAGTGAAGTAATTTCTACTTGTCATTGTCATCTCTCATGTTTTCATGCATCCAATATGTATTCTAAATTTGAATGAATAAACAGGAGTATTATTTCAGGATTTGTTAAAATCACCCTCTCTTTATTGTTTATCATTTCTATGTTTCCTGTTGTTTTCCATAGTAGGGAACCCTTAATTTCTCCCTCTTTCATTTGACCTCTATCTACTCCTTCCTTTTTCCGTATCAAAGAACCCTTCATTGCTCTTTATCCCAATTAAACCACTTCACCAAAACAACATTCCAAGATCTTCAAAGACTTATTTATCTTGCCCTGAAAACATTTGAATTTTTGACCTTGATCCTAGTTCTGTCTTTTTGACTTTGGACTCCTTAGCCCAATGGACAAACATATTTACCACAATCCATCTCATTAAGTGATTTTTCCCACCAAACCAAACCAAATCAAAACCAAATTGCACAATCATAACTAGCCTAATATCTTATAATCAAAACAAAGTTAAATCTTACAAAGAGAGCCCTTTCTGAACCCTAGGAAGGCTAGATCCTAGAGTTTAAAAGTAGGTTTGTGGTTACCTCTAGTGTTCTTAGACTTTAAAGCAAAATCTCACAACTTTATAATTACTAGAGTGATAACAAGGGCGACTCTTATTGTAATCGCTCTCTTGCTGGGGTTTCTAGTGGATGTTAATCGCATCTCCTTCTCTTACCTTGGAATTCCAATTTATTTTAAGCACTTCGTGGGAGGATTGGGAAATTGTTTTGTTGAAAATTAGAAAAAAAAAAGTATCAATGCTGGATATTTCGGTGGCTAAACCTCGCGAGTAGAGTTACTCTCATCAAATCATTTCTCTCCTCCCTTCCAGTGTATTTGAAAGCTGGCATTTTAGCTTTGAAGAACATAAATCAGGAAATAAGGAGGTTAAATCGGAAGTTACTTTGGCAAGGGGGTAAATGTGACAACCATAAATTTCACCTTGTCAATTGGAACTTGGTAAGCCAACCAAAGAACTTAAGTGGATTAGCAATCAAGGATCCTGAATTCATGAATTTGGTGCTTGGGGAAATTTTGGTACGAAAACTTCTCTCGAACTCCATTAAGTGGTGGGAAAATGATTTAACAAGAAAATATTTTCATAAAAACCATATTATTAGACCTGAAGGATAACTATGCGAGGGGAAAGGCTTAAAAACATGGATACAATGTAAATATTCGTCGTCGTTTATGCTGGAAAATTTGAGTTGGCAACTAGACAATGGGAAACGTATTCACCTTTGGAAAGATCACTCTCACTTGTTTGACCTCGTTTCCAGTCATGCGTTTGTGGATTTCTCTAAGTGGATGGAAGATAATGCTTACTCCCATCTTGCCGACATCTCCTGTTGGGATGACCAAGGCATGTGGTACGGGTGGGTGTCTTTGGACCTACCCATTCATTTGATGACTCATTGGAATTCTATGATTATTCGACTAAAGGGGTTTGCACCTATTATCTCCAACAAATTGGGCAATCAGATATGGCTAGGAGGCAAGATTAAAATATACACAGTTAAGGATTGATACACTCTTCTCATTATGAACCTTTCCTCCCCCCTTCCTTCAAAAATATGGGAGAAGATTTGGAACAAGGATGGGATTCCTAATATCAATATTTTTTGCTGGGAAATTGTTCATGAGAAGATCCTCATTGCTGAAAACTTAAGAAAAAGGAATATCCATTGCCCCTCCTGTTGTGTGCTTTGTGGTAAAGATGAGGGATCCATTAAGCACCTCTTTTGTCATTGTCCTTTCTCAATGGAAACTTGGAAGTTTTCTCTATCACCCTTGGTTTAATATCCCATAATTCCTGAGGAGTGGAACAAGATGTTTATCCATTGGAAGCACAAATTTTCAAGTCCAAAGAATATAAATTCCCTCTTAATGCATTGTTGGATGGCGGTCCCTAAATATCTTTGTTGGTCGATTTGGCTTTGCCAAAACCAAACGATGTTCCAATAAAAGTGTTCTTTTCCTGAATTATGTGCTATTAAAGGAATGATGTTTCTTTTTTAGGTGATATCCTATAGGGGGTTTGATGAATTGGATTTGAACGATTTGAACATCATTGAAAAAGAGTGGGTCACACTTTCTAATTCTATTTCCAAAGTTATCATTCAAAATATCAGTATGTTCCTCCTTATTGTATTAGATTGAATGGGGAGGCATTTGAAGAGTAGAAAAAGAAATATTGGACAGGTTCAACTATACTTTGATGGTGCTTCGAAAGGTAACCTAAGGGAGGTTGGAGCAGGAGGGGTGATTTTAAACCTTGAAGAAAATAATAAATTAAAGTTTGCTTGGGGTCTTGAGAAAGCTACAAACAATCAAGTCGAAGCGCTCTCTCTCTAGCAAGTCTTGAAGATCAACATCTCCATGGGCATCAGGGACTTGACCATTATTGGTGATTCAATGGAGGTCATCCAAAAATGTATGAGCCCTTCAAAAAATGATAACCTTATAGATTTTAAAACCTCTCCATTATACATAAGGATAGTGTATCTCCTTATAAAAATAGAATACTTCAAAGACTTCCATGTGAAAAGAGCTAATAATCGATTGGCGGATGTACAAGCCAATATTGCAGCATAATTAGAGCAAGGATCCTTGCTTATAAACCAATATAGTGATATATGTAATGTCCCTTAAAGTATCCATTAATTGTAATCCTCCTGGATTAGAGTTGGAGTACGAAACTTCATAAGAAAACACAAGGAATTATATATGACAACACATCGAGGATTTGATGGAGAGCCTCGGGAGAGGGAAATGATAGATGAAATTTAAAGCACATGTGGGCGGGTGGTAGAAAGGTGGCCATGACTCAAGACAAGTGGTAAATCTTCCCTTGGTTATTCATATGGTCAAAAGATAAGAGATCAGGCAATTATAGGTATTGTACCATCGCAGATCGATTCGAGTGGAAATCGACGGTGATGGAGAGGGAGGAAAGTGGCTTAGAAGTGTTGTAGAAATTAAACTAATTTATGTTTGAAAAGATGGGAATGAATGTTGGCAAGACTCTGGATCTTATTTATAGCTATTATTTAAGGCATATTTATGATCGGATTTCTCTGGTGCAGGGGATAATAGAAAGGAAAATGGCTTATGCGAGCAATTGCCGCGACACTGGCGCTAAGGAGACTAGGCGCAGTGGGAGTATAGGGGAAATACTTGACAAATTTTGTAAGTAGGTTTTCAAGGATATTCTCAAGGATATCAACGAAAATATGGTTGTTGTGTTTGCTCAATTATCTAGCCTTGGTAAATATATGGAGATGCTCAAAAAATCCATGGAGCATCTTAGTACTAGTGTTATGAATCTGAGACATAAAGTGGAGAATATCGAATTGCAAGTGGAGACAGCGACTGTGGGCATTCTTGAGGAGGTTTTCAGAATCTGTGATGGCTCTACTCCTTTAGCACAGAGAAACTCAGGCTTTGCGAACCATGGC
This sequence comes from Pinus albicaulis, assembly GCA_034641835.2. Classification (NCBI taxonomy): domain Eukaryota; kingdom Viridiplantae; phylum Streptophyta; class Pinopsida; order Pinales; family Pinaceae; genus Pinus; species Pinus albicaulis. The sequence continues at coordinate 99,765,980 of CM076574.1, read as the reverse complement.
AAGGATCCTGGTGCAGGTGGAATTGAGGAACCAGGGATTCGTGCTGAAGAGTCACCAGATGAAGTTGACTCGGGAAGTTGCTAGTAACAACTGCTTTTATTTTCACAATCGTGTGTTTTGTTGAAATATATATAGTCTTTATGAGACTAATATCTCCATGACTATAAGGGACCTAGCTCGTTTCCAACTTTATTAATGAAAATTGCTACCCGTTCCCTTTAGAAAAAATAAAAATAAAAAAAATAATCTATAGATCCATAATTCTAAAGGGAAATAAATTTGTAATAATGTATATTCCATATTTGTGAATATAATTATATCAAATTGATCCAAACTTAGATAGAAATGCAAGAGAATACAGATATAACCATAAATATAGAGATGCAACAGAAATAACACTTCATTTAATTAATATTACAAAATAAAATATGCTTACCAATAGAATGGAAATAAACTAGCTCATAAAAGATTTTGTGGGTACATGCCTCTAAACTGTGTTATAACGAGGGTCAAAGGCCTATTTTTTATTGAGGAGCAATGGAAAACCCTAAACATCCAAAAATATAACCCTAGGAGATGAATTGCCAAAACTGTGGGCCTCGTTGGGGTAAATTCGTACATCAACTTCTTGGTAACTTTGGAATACGATCTCTATTTATCATACACGATGAGTCTTTAGAAATATATATTTGAGGAATACAAATTTTGACTACAAAAATAAGGCAATGACGCATGATTTCCCCTTTTATGGGAAAAAAAAAACTGTCGTTTAGGGCCTCAAAACGACTCCGGAAGTTCAGGACCGAAAAAACTGCCAAAAATAGTAAACTTTTCTACAACTAAGGAAACTGAAAAACTGAAAGAAACAACGGTGGGGATCCAAGTGGAATAGGCAGGTGGCCACCAATATCCACCTCAATGAGATGGAGAAACTTCTACTGAGCTTGGTCCCTGGTGAGCCACTTGCCTTGGTGCAAGAGTTAGCCAACTTTGACAACCCAATACAGTTGAATATTTTGCTTGCGAGTGTCCTATATTTGCATGTCCATTATCCAATCAGTTTTGGCTTGTTCCATGATGTATGGGTTTAGCTCTGTTGGTGTGAGTTGTTCTACAATGTTTGATGTGTCTAGTAATGGTGGAAAGTATGGTCGAAGGTGATCCACAATTAACACTAGGTGCAGGCCAAGGAATGGTGGAATGTAGAGCTCGAAAGCATTGTCTCCTACAGCCTTGATGATGGTGTATGGCCCATATTGGAGTGGCTGAAGCTTACGATGGGGCCAAGAGAGGCACTCCTTATGCAAATGTAGCCAAACTTTGTAGCCCACCTAGAACTTGTGAGGCACTAGATGTTGATCATGTCGCTGCTTGTACTTAGCATTAGATTTGTCCAATATGTCATGGAGCTACTGGTGAATGTGTTGGACTCACTCATTTAAATTTTTATCCCTATCGGTTTCAGACTAGACATGGGCTTAAGCTGCCCAAGTAGCTATAAATGGTATGGCCACATCAATGGGATATAGTGGTTGGAATCCCAACCCCAAATGAAAGGGGTTGTGGCCATTTTAGCTATGGAGAGCTTTGTTGTAGCTGTGTTGGACATAGGCGAGGCTTTCGTCCCATGTGCGAGGATGCTTCGAGTTGTACATGTGCAGAATGTGTACGATCATCCTGTTGACGACCTTTGTTTGGCCATCAGTTTGGGGGTGGAAAACTATGGACTTAGTGAGCTTGGTATCCAACATCGACTAGAGCCTTGAATAAAATGTACTTAGTAACCTGTTGTCCTGATCTAAGATAATGGACAGTGGGATCCCAAAGTGTATCCACACTCATTCAAAGAAGAGCTTAGCAGTGGCATCTGCTAAGATACTCTTCTTGCAGGCCGCCAGAATGGCCATCTTAGAGAATCTGTCGACAACCACGAAAACACAATTGTTTCCAAGCTTTGTAGAAGTGAGGCCTGACATGTAATCCATGAATATGGTTTCCCAAGGTTGAAAGGAGTAGGCAATGCAGTATATAGGCCTTGCTTCTTGATGGTAAGTTTGGCAATGGCACAAGTATTGTAGGATTTGATGTACTTCCCAACATCTTGTCGAAGGTTCGGCCAATAAAAATAATTATGTAGCACTGCCACTGCTTTTTTGACTCTGAAGTGTCCAATGACCCATCTGCAGTGTGCCTCCTAAATCACCTTGGCATGCTAGCTTGAAGGAACACAAATGTGTCCTAGGTGACATAACAGTGTATCCTGGATGTGAAAATTTGGAACTTTCTTGCCTTCCAGGAGTGTCTTGTATGTGTTTCGAATTCTGGATCGCTCTTGTATAGATGTGGTCACTCTGAAGTCTCATTCCCACAAGACTCAAGCATAGTGGTTAGCGCCATGACCGATGGTCAGCTGAGGCAGTCTACAACATTATTGGTGTTTCCCTTCTTGTACTTAATGTTAAAGAGGAACTCTTGTAGGTATGTGGACCATTTCCTATGGAAATCATTCTGCAACTTCCCTTATGTATGTATGAACTACAGGGGTCAGTGGTCTGTGTAGATGACCATTTCCTTCCCCAAAATGTAATGCTTCCATTTTCGATAGGTTTGAATAATGGAATAAATCTCTTTTTCATAGGTGGGATACTTTGAGACTGTGTCAGAAAGTGTCTCACTGTGATATGCCACTAGATGCCACTGCTGAGTAAGAGTTGCACCAATAACATAGTCAGGAGCATTTGTCTCAATCTCAAATGGTTGTTGCTAGTCTGCTAATGTGAGCACTGGTGCAGAGCAGAGATGATGCATCAAATCCTAAAATTCCTTCTGTTGGGATTCGAAGTAGAAGATTTTTCTTTCACTCCGCCTTGGTGATATGACTCAAAGACCAAGTGATATGAGAGAACCCCAACATGAACCTGCTTAAGAAAATGAAAAGACCTAGAAAGTTGAGGAGCTCTGTTAGAGTGGTTGGGGTTGGCCAATCTCGAATGGCTTGTATCTTGGTTAGGTCCACATCCACACCCCGCTCATTAATGATGTACCCCATATATTGAACCTCGGTCATAACAAAAGTTAATTTCTCCAAATTGGCACACAACTTGTGTTGTCACATAGTTTGGAGGATTTATCGAATATGGTGGAGGTGCTCTTACCAAATATGGTTGAAGATCAAGATTTGATCCAAATACACCACCAAGAATGAGTTGGTGAAGGGTCGCAAGATGTCGTCCATCAGCCTCATGAAGGTTTTGGGGGCATTCGTCAACCCAAAAGGCATGACCAACCATTCAAAAAGTCCTTCCTTGGATTTGAAGGTATTCTTCCACGCATCAGAAGGTTCAATTGGTACCTAGTGATACTCGAACTTCAAATCGATCTTTTTGAAATATTTGGCACACCTGAGATGGTCCAAAAGGTCATCAATCTGTGGGATTGGATACCTATTCCAAACAGTGATCTTGTTCAGTGCCCGATTGTCAATTCATAGTCTCTAGGTCCCATCCTTCTTCTGTACCAACACGATCAGGCTCCCATAGGGTGATGAACTTGGCCTGATGTGCCCTTTCTGCAACAACTCTTGAATATGCCTCTTGATTTCATTGCTCTCCATAATAGAGCTTTGATAGATAAGTCCATTGGGAAGTGACGCACCTCAGGTCGGATCAATGGAGTGCTTGAATTGACAATGTAAAGGTACCCTTATGGGTTAGGTGAAGATGTCCCAATACTCCTCCACAACCTTGTCCATTTACTACTTGTGTGCGAAGGAGACCTATCTAGAGGTCGTGACCACCATATTATTTTTTCCCTGAGGGAGAATCATAAGGAAAACAAATTTCCCGGTTTAAGAAGTGATCTTATTGCATTGCTTCATAGTGATCAAAGAGATGGCGGTAGGCGGTGCTACCTCTGATATCTTGTACAACTTATTTCCAAAAGTAATAATAATAGTGCGAGGCCTAGACTCATACACAACATGTCGCTTCCACGAGTATGGTTGGCCTAATAATACATCACAAACTTCAAGAGGATCAACATCACATAGTACCTCATATATTAAGGGCTTGATGTTGTAGGGAAGGTGACACTATTGGTTGACACAAAGATCTCGTCTTTGGTGACACCAATGGATGTTGTACGGTTGTGGGTGTGCTATGGTCAGTAGGCCCAGCCACTTCAGGACCTCTGCTGAAAAGAGATTCTTTTGGCTTTCACTGTCAACAATGGACTGCATCGGAGAACCCTTCACCCACATCTGGGAGTGGAAGAGGCACTCTCCCTCCTCTGGACCTTCAGGATCATCCTTATGGATCTTAGTGGTGGAAACGGTGGCACTAGGCTCCTCGTCAATAATTTTCTTCCCTTTTTAATTCCCCTTATCGGTTCTGACTCAAAGTCAAAGCATGCATTTGATTCAAAAACCTTTAGCTCAGCCACCAGTGACTACTTGGCCCTAAACTCACTTGTGTTGTGAGTGGGGCTCTTATGGAACTCACATCACTTTCTCGTGTCCTTAGTTATCTTCGTGGTGTTGTTCTTTGCTTGCGGCTTTGGTGGGTTGTCCTAGGTCACCCCGCCTTGGCTTTGTCCTTTGTTTTACAGCTTGGGGACACCTTTCCCTTGCTTCATATTCACAGATACAATGATCTAGGTGGATATTGGTGGTCACCCGCCTATTCCAGTTGGGGCTCCACCATTGTCTATTTCAGTTTTTCAGTTTCGACATGAGTTCACACAACAACGGTTGCAGGTCCTGAAATTCCGGAGCCGTTTTGAGGCCCTAAACGACGTTTTTTGGGAAAACTGAGAGCAACATGGGTCCATGGATTGATGTTTCTCATTGCAAATTTGTAGTCCTCGGATAGATCTTTCTAACAAGGTATGGTACGCGTCAAACGGAGATCGTATGCCAAAGTTACGCCCCTGGGAAGTTGAAACACCAATTTACCCAAACGGGGCCCATAGTTTTGGCGCTTCATCTCCTAGGGTTAGGGTTTTGGCTGTTTAGGATTTCCCATTATTTCTAAATGATAAATAGGCCCTCGAGCCTCATTGTAACTCAGTTCAGAGGCCTGTAGCCGCCACATCTCTTCTAAGAGATAGCTACCAACGCCCTAGCTAGTTTTATTTCATTCTGTCTGTAAGCAAATTTCAGTTCCTTGATATTAATGAAATGAAATATTATTTCCGCTACATCTCTGTATTTATGGTTATATGTTTATTCTGTTGCGTTCCTGCATAAATCTGGATCAGTGGTATCAGAGCGGTCTGCTTTCTCTCGATCCTTATTTGCATGTCCCCAGCGAGGTCAGGGTATAAGGAGCTAGGGCTCGATTTGGTGGAACCTTTGCAAGATCAGCCTCGCAAACCTCGACGGATGCCCATGGGGAATGAAAAGAAAGATGAGGGAGCAGAAGATCCTATCAAAATATTGCTCGAGGAGGCCCTCGAAAAACAAAGGAACGCGATGATGGATAACTTTGCTCAGATCCTTCAACGGCTACCCACCGGCGGCGCATCTGCATCCAGCAGCCACTCTGGAGGCGCGACTCCTTTTAAGGTACAAGTAAATTTTGACATTCTCATATTTGAGGGTCAAATAGACGCAAATGCCGTAGATAGATGGTTGAATCTGTTAGAAGGATATTTCTCGGTTCATGACTTTTCAGACCGGGAGAAGATTATTTTGCACTCCTCAAAGCTACCCCCCATGTTAAGGACTGGTGGGAAACCTACTGTGAGAACAAGGACCAGACAGAACCCTCTCTGTTCTCGGCCGTACCAACTTGGAATTCTTTCCGCGACGCCGTCAAGGAACAGTACTATCCCATGGGGAGTTATGAGGACAAGTACATACAATGGACCACGCTGCGACAACAAAGGGATCAAGATGTGCATGAGCTGACGAATCTATTCCATACCCTGCGCACAAAGTTGGGTATCAAAGATTCAGAGAAACATTTGGTGCTAAAGTATCGCAGCTATCTGCACAGATACATTTAGGAGGAAATGGAGTTCCTCGACATCTCCTCGCTTGGTACGGCATACCGGTATGCTGCCAAGATTGAGCAGAAATTCAAGCAGAAGAAGCGAGACTTTGGATCTGCGAATCAAAATCAAGGGAAAGGTGCTTCCAAACCATAGAACAAAGGACAGAGCTAAGGCATGGCGGCTAAAGACAACTCATCGAAGCCACAAGAAAAGAACAGCACCGCAAAGCCAAAGAAGGACACGGGAAAGTGGTGTGAGTTCCATAAGAGCTCCACTCACAACACAAGTGAGTGTCGGGCCAAGCAGTCGCTAGTGGCCGAGATGAGGGTTCTGAGTCAGATGCATGCTCTGACTCCGAGAACCTGAAAAGGTGAATGAAAAAGGGAAACAGATTATTGATGCGGAGCCCAATGCCACTGTTGCCACTACAAAGATTCAAAAGGAGGAACCGGAAGATCCAGAGGAGGAGGAACGTCTCTTCCACTCCCATATGTGGGTAAAGGGCTCCCCGGTACAGTTCATTGTCAACAATGGGAGCCAAAAGAACCTCATTTCAGCAAATGTTGTGAAGCGGTTGGGCTTGCCGACCACAGCTCACCCACATCCATACACCATCGGGTGGCTTCACCAAGGACGAGATCTCCGCGTCAGTCGACAGTGTCGCCTTCCCTATAGCATCAAGCCCTTCATGGATGAGGTATTATGTGACGTTGCTCCTATTGATGTTTCTGATGTATTATTAGGACAACCATACTTGTGGAAGCGTCATGCTGTGTATGAGTCTCGACCTCGTGCTGTTATTGTTACTTTGGGAAATAAGTTGTACAGGATACCAGAGGTACCACCTCCTGCCGCTATCTCTTTGGTTACTGCAAAACAATGTAGTAAGCTCATTTCCCAAACCAGGAAATTCGTTTTCCTGATGATCCGCCCCCAGGGCAAGAAGAAGACTGTGGCCACGACCTCCAGACAGGGCTCCTCCGCACAACAACAACAAATGGATAAGGTTGTGGAGGAGTACGGGGACATATTCACCTCACCCACAGGGGTTCCTCTGCACTGTCAGGTCAAGCACCCGATTGATCTGACCCCCGGTGCGCCGCTACCTAATGGACCGATCTATCGGCGCTCTGTTCGGGAGAATGATGAAATCAAGAGGCAGATTCAGGAGCTGTTGCAGAAAGGTCACATCAGACCAAGTTCATCGCCCTGTGGGAGCCCGATCGTGTTGGTACGGAAGAAGGATGGGACGTGGAGACTCTGTATTGACTATCGGGCGCTGAACAAGATCACTGTCCGGAATAGGTACCCAATCCCACGGATTGATGACCTTATGGACCAACTCCAAGGTGCAAAATATTTCAGTAAGATCGACCTGAAGTCTGGGTATCACCAGGTACCAATTGAACCCTCTGATGTGTGGAAGACTGCCTTCAAAGCTAAGGAAGGCCTTTTTGAATGGCTGGTCATGCCTTTCGGGTTGAAAAATTCTCCCGCAACCTTCATGAGGATGATGGATGACATCTTGCGGCCATTCACCAACTCATTCGTAGTGGTGTACTTGGATGACATTCTAATCTTCAGCAAGACTTGGGAAGAGCACCTTCATCACATCCGACAAGTCCTCCAAACACTGTGGCAACACAAGTTGTGTGCCAATTTGGAGAAGTGCACGTTTGGCATGACCCAGGTTCAATATCTGGGATACATTATTGATGAAAGGGGGGTGCATGTGGATCCGGCCAAGATCCAAGTCATTCGGGATTGGCCAGCCCCGACCACTATAACAGAGCTTCGCAGCTTTCTGGGTCTTGCTAATTTCTATCGGAGGTTCGTGTTGGGATTCTCTCATATCACTTGGCCCTTGAGTCAAGTCACTAAGGGAGGAGCGAGAGCAAATTTTTTTTGGTCGGAACCTCAACAGAAGGCGTTCACGGAATTGAAAAATCGCCTCTGTTCTGCCCCAGTGCTCACTTTACCATACTTGCAACAGCCATTTGAGATCGAGACAGATGCCTCTGACTATGCTATTGGGGCAGTTCTTACTCAACAGGGACATCCAGTGGCATTTCACAGTGAGACATTGTCTGACACGGTTCGCAAGTACCCCACATATGACAAAGAAATGTACTCCATTGTGCAAGCTTGTCGACAATGGAAGCATTACATTTTGGGGAAGGAAACAATCATCCACACAGACCACAGGCCCCTGCAGTTCATACGGACACAAGGGAAGTTGCAGAATGATCGCCATCAGAAGTGGTCTACATATCTGCAACAGTTTCATTTGAACATCAAGTATAAGAAGGGTAGCACCAATCATGTTGCGGACTGCCTCAGCCGACCACCGATCGTGGCGCTCACCACTGTGCTCAACTCTTGTGGGCACGAGACTTCTGATTGGCCGCTTCTCTATGAGAGTGACCCAGAATTCGGCCACACTTACAAGGCACTCTTGGGGGGTACGCAAGTTCCAAATTTTCACCTTCAAGATGCACTTTTATGTCACCTGGGACACCTTTGTGTTCCTTCAAGCGAGCGTGCCAAGATGATATGGGAAGCACACTACAGTCGAGTCGCTGGGCATTTCGGGGTCGAGAAAACAGTAGCAATACTACAGAAGTATTTCTATTGGCGGAACCTTCGAAAGGATGTCGAGAAGCACATCAGATCCTGCACTGCTTGTGCCATTTCCAAACCGACCATCAAGAAGCAAGGCCTATATACTCCACTACCTACCCCTATTCGACCTTGGGAATCCATCTCCATGGATTACATGTCGGGCCTGCCTTCTACTAAGAATGGAAATGACTGTGTTTTTGTGGTCGTTGACAGATTCTCGAAGATGGCCATTATGGCGGCCTGCAAGAAGAATATCACAGCAGAAGCCACTGCTAAACTCTTCTTTGAACAAGTGTGGGTGCACTTTGGGATCCCACAGTCTATCATATCAGATCGGGATAGCAGGTTCCTCAGCACATTTTGGTCCAGCCTCTGGTCGATGTTGGATACCAAGCTCACCAAGTCCACAGCTTTCCATCCCCAAACAGATGGCCAGACAGAGGTCGTCAACAAAATGATTGTACACATTCTGCGCATGTACAATTCAAAGCATCCACGCACATGGGACGAGAGCCTCCCTTATGTACAACATAGTTATAATCGGGCTCTCCACGGTTCAATCGGCCATAGCCCCTTTCAGGTGGGCTTGGGATTCCAGCCACTATGTCCCATTGACGTAGCCATGCCATTTGCAGCTGCTCAGGCCAATTCAGCTCATGTCCAGTCTGAAGTTGACAAAGCAAGTAACTTCATCGAGCGCATTCAACACATCCGCCAATAGGTTCATGATATATTGGACAGAGCCAATGCCAAGTACAAGCAACGCCATGATCAACACCGGGTGCCACACAACTTCTAGGTGGGTGACAAAGTATGGCTACATTTGCAGAAGGAGCGCCTCATTGGACCCCACCGCAAGCTTTGCCCGCTCCGATACGGGCCGTACACCATCACCAAGGCTGTAGGTAACAATGCCTTCGAGCTTAGTATTCCACCATTCCTTGGTCTGCTCCCAGTCTTCAATGTGGATCGCCTTCGTCCTTACTTTCCACCTCTACTGGACACCTCGGACATTGCAGAACAACTCACACCAACAGAGTTAAACCCAGACTGCATGGAACAGGCCACCACACATTGTATCATGGACATGCAAATCAAGAACACTCGTCAACAGCAGATCCAACTGTATCGGGTTGTCAAAGCTGGCCAACTCCTGCACCAAGGAAAGTGGTTCACCAGGGACCAAGTTCAGCATAAATTTCCTCATCTCATGGAGGAACTTAACGCAATGGGGACCATTGCTTCCTAAGGGGGGAGGAATGATCCAGGTGGATATTGGTGGTCACCCGCCTATTCCACTCGGGGCTCCACCATTGTCTATTTCAGTTTTTCAGTTTCGGCACAGTTTACTATTTTTAGCAGTTTTTCGGGTCCTAAACTTCCGGAGCCGTTTTGAGGCCCTAAACGACGTTTTTTGGGAAAACGAAGAGCAACATGGGTCCATGGACCGATGTTGCTTGTTCCAAATTTGTATTCCTCGGATAGATCTTTCTAACGAGGTATGGTACGTGTCAAACGGAGGTCGTATGCCAAAGTTACGCCCCTGGGAAGTTGAAACACCAATTTACCCAAACGGGGCCCATAGTTTTGGCGCTTCATCTCCTAGGGTTAGGGTTTTGGCTGTTGAGGATTTCCCATTGTTTCTAAATGATAAATAGGCCCTCGAGCCTCATTGTAACTCAGTTCAGAGGCCTGTAGCCGCCACATCTCTTCTCAGAGATAGCTACCAGCGCCCTAGCTAGTTTTATTTCCATTCTGTCTCTAAGCAAATTTTAGTTCTTTGATATTAATGAAATGAAATATTATTTCCGCTGCATCTCTGTATTTATGGTTATATGTTTATTCTGTTGCGTTCCTGCATAAATCCGGATCATACAAAGTCTCGCTTCTTCTATTTAAATTTCTGCTCGATCTTGGTAGCATATTTGTATGATTCACGAAGCGACGAGATGTCAAGGAACTCCATTTCCTACTGAATATATCTATTGAAACAACTGTGTTACTTAAGCACTATATGTTTCTCTAAATCTTTGATGCCCAACTTTGTGCGTAGGTTATGGAATAGATTCGTCAACTCATGCACATCTTAATCCCTTTGCTGCAACAACATAGTCCATTGTATGTACTTTTCTTCATAACTCCCCATGGTGAAATATTGTTCCATGATGGCATATCGGAAAGAATTCCAAGTGGGTTCGGCTAAAAATAGTGAGGGTTCTCTCCCATCCCTCTGTTCGCAGTAGGTTTCCCACCAATCCTTGACATGGGGGGCAACTTTGAGGAGCGCAAAAGTAATTTTTTCCCTATTGGAAAAATCATGAACTGAAAAATATCCTTCCAACAGATTTAACCATCTATCTACGACATTTGCATATACCTGGCCTTCAAATATGGAAATGTAAAAGTTGAATTGTACCTTGAAGGGAGTGGCGCCTACAAAGAGACTTTCGGACAAAGATGTGTTGCCTCTGGGCATCTACCGAAGGATCTGGGAAAAGTTATCCATCATCACGTTCCTTTGTCGCTCAAGGGATTCTTCGAGCAATATTTAAAAAGGATCTCCTGCTCCCTCGCCCTTCTTTTCTTCCACCATGGGAGGTCATCGGGATTTACAAGGAAGGTCTTGCAAAGGTTCAACCAGTTCGAGCCCTAACTCCTTAAACCGTGACCTCGTTGGGGACATGTAAAGAAAAACAAAGAAAGAAAAAACTGCTCTAATACCACTGATTCAAACTTAGACAGGAACACAACATAATACAAATATAACCATAAATACAAAGATGCAACAAAAATAAACACTTCATTTCATTAATTTCAAAGAACTAAAATATGCTTACAAACAGAATGTAAATAAACTAGATCGGGCGATGGTAGCTTATCTTTGAGAAGAGATGTAGCGACTACATGCCTCTGAATTGTGTTACAGAGGGGATCAAAGGCCTATTTATTATTGATAAACAATGGAAAATCCTAAACATCCAAAAACCTAACTTTAGGAGATGAATCGCCAAAATTGTGGGCCCCATTGGGGTAAATTGGTACATCAACTTCCCAGGGTCATAACTTTGGCATACCATCTTCGTTTGATGCGCAGGATACATCGTTAGAAATATCTATTCGAGGAATAAAAATTTCAACAAAAAATATATGGTAGAGACCCATGTTTTCTCGTTTTCCAAAAAAACGTTGTTTAGGGCCTCAAAACGGCTCTAGAAGTTCAGGACCAGAAAAACTGCCAAAAATAGTAAAATTCGCTACAATTAAGGAAACTAAAAAATTTAAATAAACAATGGTGGGGTCTAAGTAGAATACGAGGGTGGCCACCAATATCCACTTGGATCAGTCCTCCCCCCTTAGGAAGCAATGGTACCCATTGTGTTGAGTGCCTCCATGAGATGGGTAAACTTCTTCTAAACTTGGTCCCTGGTGAGCAACTTGCCTTGGTGCAAGAGTTGGTCAAATTTTGACAACTTGATATAGTTGAATCTTCTGCTGGTGAGTTTTCTTGATCTACGTGTCCATGATCCAATAATTCGTGGCATGTTCCATGCATTATGGGTTTAGCTCTGCTGGTGTGAATTGTTCTTCAATGTCTAGTGTGTCTAGTAATGGTGGAAAGTATGGCCGAAGGTGGTCCACATTGAACATTGGGTGCATGTCAAGGAATGGTGGAATGTCGATCTTAAAAGCATCATGATGGTGTATGGCCCATATAGGAGCGGTTGAAGCTTACGGTGGGGCCTAGTGAGGCGCTCCTTCTGCAAATGTAGCCAAACTTTTTCTCGATGTTGATCATGTCGTTGCTTGTATTTCACATTGGCTCTATCCAATATGTCATAAACCTGCTAGCGGATGTGCTCAAATCACTCAATGAAGTTGTTAGCCCTGTCGATTTTAGACTAGACATGGGCCGAAGTTGCCTGAGTAAATGCAAATGGTATTGCCACATCAATGGGACATAGTGGTTGGAATCCCAACCCCACCTGAAAAGGGGTTGTGGCCAGCTGATCTATGGAGAGATCTATTGTAGCTATGATGGACACAGAGGAGGCTTTCATCCCATGTGAAAGGATTCTTCGAGTTGTACATGTGCATAATGTGTACGATCATCTTGTTGACGACCTTTGTTTGGCCATCAGTTTGGGGTTGGAAAGTCATGGACTTAGTGAGTTTGGTATCCAACACCGACAAGAGACTTAACCAAAATGTACTTTGGAAACTGTTATCCCGATATGAGATAATGGACCGAGGGATCCCAAAGTATACCCACACTTATTCAAAGAAGAGCTTAGTAGTTGATTCTATTGTGATACTCTTATTGCAGGGCGCTAGAATGGCCATCTTAGATAATTTGTCGACGACCACAAAAACACAGTTGTTTCCAAGCTTAGTCGAAGGGAGGCCCGACATGTAATCCATGGAGATGGATTCCCAAGGTCGATGAGGATTAGGAAGAGGAGCATATAGGCCTTGCTTCTTTATGGTCGCTTTGGCAATGGCGTAATCAGTGCAGGATCTGATGTACTTACCAACATCTTGTTGAAGGTTAGGTAAATAAAAATACTTCTATAGCACTGCCACTACTTTCTCGATTCCCAAGTGTCCAGCGATTCGACTGTAGTGCACCTCCCAAATCATCTTGGCAGGCTTGCTTAAAGGAACACATAGGTGTCCTAGGTGACATAACAGTGTATCCTAAAGGTGAAAATTTGGAACTTGTTTGCCTTCCAAGGGTGTTTGGTATGTGTTTCTAAATTATGGATCGCTTTTGTATAGATGCAGCCACTCTAAAGTTTCATACCCATAAGATTCAAGCATAGTGGTCAGCACCATGACCAGTGGTCGGCTGAGGCAGTCTACAACATTATTGGTGTTGCCCTTCTTGTACTTAATGTTCAAGGGGAACTGTTGCAGGTATGGGGACCATTTCTGATGGCAATCATTCTGTAAATTCCCTTGTGTCTATATGAACTACAGGGGTAGGTGGTCTGTGTGGATGATTGTTTCCTTCCCCGTAATGTAATGCTTCAATTTTCGGCAGGCCTACACAATGGAACACATATATTTGTCAGAGGTGGGGTAATTTCAGATTGTGTCTGAAAGTGTCTCAATATGATATGCCAATGGATGCCCCTGCTGAGTAGCAATTGCACCAATAGCATAGTTGGAAGCATATGTCTTTATCTCAAATGGTTGAAGTAGATCTAGTAATGTGAGCACTAGTGCAGTGCAAGGGATATGCTTCAACTCGAAAAACGCCTTTTGTTGGGATTCGAACCAAAATAATTTTGCTTTTGCTCTACCCTTAGTGACTTGACTCAAAGGCAAGTGATATGAGGCAACCCTAGCACGAACCTGTGGTAAAAATTGACAAGACCCATAAAGTTTCGGAGCTCTATTAGAGTTGTTGGGGATGGCCAATCCCAAATTAATTGTACCTTGGTTGGGTCCACATGTACACCCTTCTCATTAATTATGTACCCCAGATATTGAACCTGGGTCATACCAAAAGTGCATTTCTCCAAATTGGCACACAACTTGGGTTGTCACAAGGTTTGGAGGATTTGTTGAATACGGCGAAGGTGATTTTCCCAACTTTGCCTGAAGATCAAGATGTCATCCAAATACACCACCACAAATGAGTTGGTGAAGGGTCGCAAGATGTCTTCCATCATCCTCATGAAGGTTGTGGGGGCATTTGTCAACCCGAAAGGCATGACCAACCATTCGAAAAGTCTCTCCTTGGATTTGAGTGCGGTCTTCCACACATCAAAGGGTTCAATTAGTATCTAGTGATATCCATACAATGATCTTGTTCAGTGCCCTATAGTCAATACAAAGTCTCCAGGTCCCATCCTTCTTCTATACCAACACGATCACGCTCCCACAGGATGATGAAATTGGCTTGATGTGCCCTTTCTGCAACAACTCCTGAATCTGCCTTTTGATTTCATCGTTCTCTAGAATATAGCATCGATAGATCGATCCATTGGGAAGCAACGCACCTAGGGTCAAATTAATGGAGTGCTTAACCTGATAGTGTAGAGGTACCCCTATGGGTGATGTGAAGATGTCCCTGTACTCCTCCGTGACCTTGGCCATCTGATGTTGTCGTGCAAAGGAACCTTATCTAGAGGCCATGGCCACAATCTTCTTCTTTCCTCGAGGGTATGGGAAATGAGCTTATTGCATTTCTTCGCAGTGATCAAAGAGATGGCGATAGGCGGTGCTACCTCTGATATCTTATACAACTTATTTCCCAAAGTAATAATAACAATGCGAGGCCTAGACTCTTAAAAAACATGTCGATTCCTCATGTTTTGTTGGCCTAATAATACATAACAAACTTCAAGAGGAGAAAATTCACACAATACCTCATTTATGAAGGGCTTGATGTTGTAGGGAAGGTGACACTATTGGCTAACACAAAGATCTCGTCCTTGGTGAAGCCACTCGATGGTGTATCATTGTGGGTGTGTTGTGGTCGGTAGTCCCAACTGCTTCATAACCTCAACTAAAATGAGGTTCTTTTGGCTTCCGTTGTCAACAACGAACTATAGCAGAGAACCCTTCACCCACATCTGGGAGTGGAAGAGGTGCTCCTCCTCCTCTGGATCTTCGGGCTCATCCTTCTGGATCTTTGTTGTGGCAATGATGGCACTGGGCTTTGCATCAATAATTTGCTTCCTTTTTTCATTCCCCTTATTGAGTTCTGACTCAAAGTTCGAGCATGCATCTGATTCAGAAGGCTTCAGCTCAACCACCAGTGACTGCTTGACCCGACACTCACTTTTGTTGTGAGTAGAGCTCTTATGGAACTCACACCACTTTCCCGTGTCCTTCTTTTTATTCATGGTATTGTTATTTTCTTGCAACTTTGGCATGTTATCCTAGGTCACCTCGGCTTGGTTTTGTCCTTTGTTCTTCGGTTTAGGGGCGCCTTTCCGTTGTTTCATATTCGCAAATCCAAAGTCTCGCTTCTTCTGTTTAATTTTGTACTCAATCTTGGCAGCATATCAGTATGGTGCACCAAGCGAGGAGATGTCGAGGAACTCCATTTCCTCCTGAGTGTATCTGTGTAAACAACTACGATACTTAAGCACCATATGTTTCTCTAAATCTTTGATATCCACCGTTGTGCACAGGGTATGGAATAGATTCGTCAACTCATGCAGATCTTAATCCATTTGTTGCCAGAATGTAGTCTATTGTATGTACTTGTCCTCATAACTCCCCACTGGGTAATATTGTTCCTTGATGGCTTCTCAGAAAGAATTCCAAGTGGTTTCGGCTGAAAACAGTGAGGTTTCTATCTCATCCCTCTATTCGCAATAGGTTTCCCACTAGTCCTTGACATGGGGGGTGACTTTGAGGAGTGCAAAAGTAATCTTTTCCCTATTAGAAAAATCATTGTTGAAAAATCAACAAGCAAATGTGTGACTAATTTATTTTTCCCTTAAATAAATTAGAAAAATAATTTGTAATCTTATCTCATAACAACTTGTATTAGTTAAATAAGTGAGATAGACTTAGTTAGCTCAAGAATTTCGAGTTAAGGGTCAATGGTGAGGCATGTAGAGTGATTCTATTATTTTGGGGGTCCAGTTGCAGTTAATGCACTAGTGTAGTGTGAGTTTAATGAGTTAACTCAAAATAATTGAGTTAAAATTAGTTTAACTAGTTCTAACTGAGTGATGAGCTAGTGAGAGGTCAGCTTAATTAAATTAGATTTAATTCACAAGTAGTGATATATCAAGTAATTGATGATTTTCTATTATTAGCTACATGCATGTCAAAAATGATGAAGACCCAGTTGAGACAAAGGTTAAAGGGAATATAACTATCAGTTGTATTATTATCGAACTGCCCAGGTGCAGTTATAAAGCCACAGGATGCCCATGAAGGATTGCACAGTCAAGGCAGGTTGGAATTACTATTTAATAGGGATTTATTTTTCCTAGGGATTCTGTGAGCAAGGCAGGCTGAAGGTGGGATGAAAATTGGCTATGTGTTTGTCCAATTGTGCCTAGATCAACGCGAGACGATTGGTAGAGTGTATGAGGTCCTTCTGAGCACACATGAATTGTATTGTTTTATGATTCCTTGGCTTATTATACAACAGAGATAGAGGGGTTTTTTAGCAGTTGCTTTCCCCAGAAAAATCTTGTGTTGTGTGATTGATTTACTTCTTTCTCTTACTTGCATGTGATTGAGTGATCATGATTTATATTTCACAAATATTGTAGAAGGATCCAATATCTTGTTTTAGTACATTGCATAATCAGATTGAATCCATTGGTGTAATTTCTACATGGCATCAGAGAGCCAAGAATCCCAATAGCGAAGAAGAAATTGAGTTTTTTTTTAACAGTATTAAAATTTGCACATACATTCTTTGGAGCTAGAAGCTTACCAGGATGTCTTTCACTGGCTTGCGACTCGAATATGCACTCGAGGGCAATTCAAACTACATTTCATGGAAGGATATGATGGAGGCAATATTGGAGGATAATGGGTTGAAGGAGTTCATTGACACTGATATTCCTTAACCCAATTAGGCAGATGCTACGCAATATGGAGCATGAAGGAAGAATGTCGTAAAGGTGAGGAGGATATTATTAGAGGGAGTTCGAGATAATATTGTCTTGAGTCTCCATGGCAAGGCAACTCCATATGCTATGTGGAAGGCCTTGACAGATCTGTTTCAAAGCAGCAGTGACCATAGAAAATTAGCACTCAAGGACACGCTCAGGAAAATTAAAATGGAGAAGGGCGACACAATACATAAATACTTGACCAAGTTCACTCAATGTAGAGATGAGCTTGGAAGTGTTGGGATTACTGTAGTTGATGATGACTTGGTGAGCCTGACACTTCTAGGCCTTCCCAAGAGCTGGCATAGTTACCAAGACTCTGTGAATGGGAGGGATAAGTTACTAGATTGGGAGCGGCTATGGTCGGATTTGGCACAAGAAGAGTTTTGGTGGAATACCAAGGATGGATCCTCATCCAAGACCGATGATGAGGAAAGTCGTGCCTTGGATGGTAAGGCAGAGAAAGGGAAGGGGAAGAATTCCTATTCAAAATCTGAGATCGGCAAATAAGGCAAGAAGTGTGACATGTCAAAGGTGAAATTTTTTCACTATCATGATCATGGACCCTATGCCACAAATTATCCACAAAAGAAGAACAAAAACAAGAAGGCTTCAGGAGCTGCAGCGAGTGTAGCTTTGGCCTCGCAGTTTGATTTCGACTTCTCTCTCATCGCATGCATGGTGTAAACTGTGATGGGACCTATGTGGTACTTGGATAGTGGAGCATCTTTCCACATGACTGACAACAAAGAACTCCTTAGTAGCTTGGACGAGAAGGATCTTCAGATGCACATCGAGATGGGTGATGACGGTAGGTATAGTGCTACCATGATTGATACAGTTACTTTCCAAAGACAGTCAAGTAAACCTTTCATATTAAAAGATATCATGCATGTACCAAGATTGAAAAAAAAAAGTTTTAGTTGCTATGTTGGAGGATCTTAGATCTGATGTGGTTTTTCAGTGAAGGAAATGCATTCCTTCATCACAAAGCCACTGGTCCACAGGTAGAGAAGATTGGGGTTCGTGTGAAGAACTTATACAAACTTGATGTAGATGGTTGTGCAACATTGAGCAGTAAAGCAGATGAGGTGGTGAGACGTGATACTGGTGAGTTATGGCATAAGAGGTTGGGTCATCTACATCACAGTGCTTTGAGGATCATACAACAGATTTCTACAGGTCTTCCAAAGGGTACACTTGCGTAGATAAACACATGCAAGGGATGTACCATGGGGAAGTATACAAAGGACACCTTTCATGAGAAGGAGAACCGAGCAGCGATAATCCTTGAGAGAGTTCACTCAGACGTGTGTGGACCATTCTCAAGAGCTTCCACAACAAAACACAGGTATTATGTGATTTTTGTTGATGATTTTTCTAGAAAGTGTTGGATATTTTTTCCGCAGAAGAAAGATCAGATGTTCTCCAAGTTTTGTGAGTTCAAAGCACTGGTAGAGAAAGATACAGGGAAGAAAGTGAAGGCTCTAAGGAGCAACAATGGTGGTGAGTATACCTCTAATGAATTCAATAACTTCTGTGCCAAAGAAGGAATTAAGAGAGAATTGATTACACCTCATAACCCACAACAAAATGGGGTTGCAGAAAGAAATAAGATAACAATTATGGGAGAAACACGAGTTATGTTACATGATCAGGGCCTACTGTTGCATATGAGGGTAGAGGCATGCAACACATCGGTATTTTTGCATAACTGTAGTTCTCATCGGATACTTGGCATGAGTACACCAGAGGAGGATTTTTCAAGTAAGAAACCAGATGTTTCATATTTTAAATATTTTGGCTCATTTGTCTATTGACACATGAACAAAGATGCCAGGAAGAAGCTAGAACCAACAATAGAGGTTGGGATATTCTTGGGGTACACTAATACTCCCCACAACTATCAGGTGTATTTTTCGGCACAAAGGATGACAATTGTCAAGAGAGATGTGAAATTTGATGAGGAGAAAGCCATGCCATTGTCCCTTGAGAGGGAGCTTGACTTGCATGCAGGAGAGGAACTGTTGATTCCAAAGGATTAACCTCAGGATGTGGAGTAGCCACAAGTAGAGGATCATGGAGTGGCAAAAACCACTCATGTAGAGCCATCCACCAGAAATGGTAGGAAGCGCACCAGAGAGGCTAACAGATTGATGCTATATGTGACAGAGAATGTAGGTGCACCTACATCACAACGCAGGAAGATAAGGTCCCCAGACAGGTATACTGGATACATTGCTCTTATGAGCGAGTGTATTATGACAGAAACATCCTCTTTTGAGGAAGCTGCAACCGACATGGTTTGATGCCATGGTTGAGGAGTATGACTCTCCATTATCAGAAACAATGCATAGAAAGTGGTCCCAAGACTAGTGGGGAAGTCAGTAGTTGGATCCAGGTGGATTTACAAGGTGAAGCAAGTAGAAGATGGGAGTGTGGAGAAAAACAAGGCTAGATTCATGTCCAGAGGATTCTCACAAGTGGAGGGGATGGACTGTGAGGAGACTTTTGCATCGATTGCAAGGTACTCATCGATTAGATCCATCCTTTCACTCTCAGCACATATGGGGTGGTAGATACATCAGATGGATGTAAATACAACCTTTCTCAATGGATTTATTGAGTAATAAGTGTACATTGAGCAGCCATAAGATTTTGAGACCTTTGACAGGGAGTCGCATGTGTGCAGACTCAATAGAGCATTGTATGGGCTGAAGCAAGCACCTCATGCTTGGCACACCAGGATCAACGAATTTTTCACCAGGTTGGGCTTCACAAAGAGTAAAGTAGATGCGAACCTATATTATATTGTTGTTGATGGTAATATTTTGATTATTGTACTTTATGTTGATTATATTTTACTGGAAGGTGATGAGCAACTCATAAATTCTTGCAAATAGGATCTTGCAGGAGAGTTTGAGATTAAGGACATGGGGCTCTTGCACTATTTCCTTGGATTGGAAATATGCCAAAGAGATGGGGAGATATTTGTATCTCGGGGAAAGTATGCTAAGGATATTCAAAGGAAGTTCCACATGGAGGGCATCAATCCCATGGAGACTCCTCTTGCAAGAAACTGGAGGAAGGAGGATGCTACTTCAGGTGAGGTAGTGGTTGCTACTATTTACAGGAAGCTTGTGGGTTCACTTATGTATTTGGTGAACACACGACCAGACATATGATATGCAGTTAACCAACTTAGTCAAGTTATGGTTAAGCCTACCAAGCTGTTTTGGAAGGTGGGGAAGCATGTTTTGAGATATCTCAGGGGCACTAAAGAGTATGGATTATGGTACAGATGGACAGAGGGAGTGAAGCTTCAAGGCTTCACCATATGCAGATTGGGTAGGAAGTCCATCAGACAGGAAGAACACATCAGGGGGCATTTTCAACACAGGATCAACAACAATTTCTTGGTACGAAGCAGAGATCAATTGCACCCAGTTCAACCGAGGAAGAGTACATGGCAGCTAGTCAAGTTGCATGTGAGGCCATCTAGATGAGGAAGATACTTGTTTGTTTGTTTGGTCATCAGTTGGACGGTGATACATTGTGATAACTAGAGTTTCATAAAACTCTCGGTTAATCCAGTATTCCATGACAGGTCTAAGCATATTGATATCCGGTACCACCATCTCAAAGATTGTGTTCAGAGGTGCGTTATGTTGTTGCTGTACATTCCCATGGAGGATCAGGATGTACATATCTTGACGAAGGCACTTGCAAAGAGCAAATTCGAATACCACAGAGGCAGGATTGGGGTAGCTGATAATCCCTTTCTTGTTGAGATGGAGTGTTTAAAAGTCAACAAGAAAATGTGTGTCTAATTTATTTTTCCCTTAAATAAATTATACAATAAATTGTAATCTTATCTCATAACAATTTTTATTAGTTAACTAAGTGAGATAGACTTAGTTAGCTCAAGATTTTTGAGTTGAGGGTCAATGGTGAGGCATGTAGAGTGATTCTATTATTTTGGGGGTCTAGTTGCCATTAATGCACTAGTGTAGTGTGAGTTTAATACATTAACTCAAAATAATTGAGTTAAAATCAGTGTAACTAGTTCTAACTGAGTGATGAGCTAGTGAGAGGTCAAGTGAATGAAATTCGATTTAATTTACCTTCAAGGGAGTGGCGCCTCTAGAGTGACTGCCGGATGAAGATGCGTTACTTGTGAGCATCCGTCGAAGGATCTGGGAAAAGTTGTCCATAATCGTGTTCCTCTGTCGCTCGAGAGCTTCTTCGAGTAATATTTTGAAATGATCTCTTGCTCCCTCGTCTTTATTTTCTTCTGCCATGGGAGGTCATCGAAGTTTTCGAGGCTGGTACTGCAAAGTTTCAACCAGTTCAAGCCCTAACTCCTTATACCCCGACCTCGTTGGGGACATGTAAATAAAAACAGAGAAAGAGAAGACTGCTCTGATACCACTTATCTAAACTCAAACAAGAACGCAACAAAATACAGATATAACTATAAATACAAATATGCAGTAGAAATAACACTTCATTTCATTAATTCCAAAGAATTGAATACACTTACAAACATAATTGAAATAAACTAGCTCGAGCGATGGTAGCTTATCTTTGAGAAGAGATGTGATGGCTACATGCCTTTGAGTTGTGTTACAATGAGGCTTAAAGACCTATTTATTATTGAGAAACAATGGAAAACTATAAACATCCAAAAACCTAACCTTAGGAGATGAATAGCCAAAATTGTGGGCCCCGTTGGGGTAAATTGGTACATCAACTTCTCGGGGTCGTAACTTTGGCATACTATCTCTGTTTGATGCGCATGATACCTCGTTAGAAATATCTATTCGAGGAATAAAACTTTAAATTGGAAACATCAAAGTCAAATACTGGTGTTTTCCCATTTAAGAAAAAAAAATTGTTTAGGGCCTTAAAACGAATATGGAAGTTCAAGACCGAAAAAACTGCAAAAAATAGTAAATTGTGCTACAATTAAAGAAACTGTAAAACTCAAAGAAACAATGGTGGGGGTCCAAGTGGAATAGGCAGGTGGTCGCTAATATCCGCCTGGATCACAAATCTGTTGTGACAAACCGTCTAGTGGAATATCCATGCAATTTACGAATTATATTGGTACTAGCACAAGTTTATTTGGGTATATTTTGAATATTTGCAGGGGATCTATATCAGTTGGGCCATAAGTCATAAAACCTTAATCATGGCTGAAAAATGTGTGAATAACCTTCATGATCCTATAGAGGAGAGGCTTTCGCGGCTGGAACAACAAATCACGGATATAAACATATTGTAAAACTCCTCATGAAGACCCCGAGTAATAAGTTTGGGATATTTAGAGAAGATGTGGGTTCTAACACAAAGGACAGATCAGAGGGGAGATCAAGAGGTATTGAAGAAACAAAGAATTAGTCGAAGAAAGGACCCAAAAAATATCAACCTAATTCAAGTATTGGGAATCATTCACAGTTCTTGTTTAAAATGGAAGCAAAGGTCGATATTAAGTTGTACCAACGCAAGATCAATGTTATGAAGCTAAATCATTGGTTGCAGCAACTAGAAGTGTATTCCATTGTCCATCAAATTGAGGAAGAATAAAAGATTTATTTTGCGCGAAAATTAGAGGGCCATGTCGTGACTTGGTAGGAAATCCACACTGAGACCTTGAGGTTGGAGGGAGAGCTACCAATGACTAAGTGGAAGGACTTGAAAACCCTCATAGATTCATAGTTTTACCCTATTAGGTATGTAGAGAACCAGTGGATCCAATGGAAATATTTTAGGCAAAAGTAAGGGCAAAGCGTGCATGAGTACACCACAGAGTTCAGAAAGATGGCCATAATTTTAGGTATCTTCCCAAAGAACCCAAATGTACTCTTCAAGTATTTGTGGGGTCTACACAACCATATTCGAAAGCAAGTGATGTTGTTCAAGCCCATATTGGTGGACATGGCTTGTGTACAGACATAGTACTTGGAGAACATAAGCTTGAAGAAAGGGCAATGGATCAAAGTAAAGGGAGCAACGTGAGGCTCCTAAGGAGTGGAAGAAGAAGTAAAAGGGGGAAAATATAAAAAGTACAACAACCATAACACACTAGTGCAAATATCCCAACAACCATTGCAACATTGACGACCAACCAAAGGAGAAGTGTTGGAAGTGGCATCTAGAGCTTAACTCGAAGAACAAAAAGAGAGACAATAAGAAGAAGAATTTCATGACCACTGATTCAAGCAACCAAGTTGAAATAAACTTGGACATGGATGAGAATATTGTTTGTACATTGGTGTAAGAGGAGGTTAATCTAAGTAGTCGCTCCAACAAGAAGAAGAGAAAGAAAGGACCAATCTCTTCCATATAAAGATACATGTAAAAAATAAAAAGATTGATGCTCTATTTAAATCAAGATTGTAGGCGAATCTCATTGTAGCAAATTTGGTCAAGAAGTTGGGGTTAGAATTTCGTAATTGTAAAATCCCATATCCATTGGGATGGGTAAATAAGGATGCATAGTTGAAGGTAATAAAACAATGCAAAATTATATTTGTTATTAGTGTTGATTTGATTAATGAAATAGAACTAGATGTGGTTCCCTTGATGTATGTGGAGTCATGTTTGGGAGTCCCTACATGTACATGCGAGATGAAATATTCATGCAAAGAGCCAACCAATATTGGCTCATCAAGGATGGTAAATCGTTCACCATCAACGCACACAAAGGAAAGTCAAAAATTTCATTGGTAATTCACTGGTAAGTGCCAACCAAGACAATAATTTGATCAGTTCCAACAAGAAGTATGTTTTATTATTTTTAAGAGAAAATCGGTATGTAGAAGATTCAGTAAGAGGTAATGAATCCTTGAAGGGGTGTAATTAGAAACATAAATAACAATTGGAAGAGTTGCTACTGACATATAGGGATGTGTTTTGGGAGCCTAAAGGGTTACCACCTAAGAGGGAAGTGGAGCATGAGATCCAACTATTGTCGAACTCCTCAATGCCAAATATTGGGTTGTATAGACAATTTCTTATAGAAGCAAGTGAGTTAAAGAAACAATTGCAACAATTAATGGAACAAGGTGTCATTCAACCAAGTACATCACCATGTGGTTCACCCATCATCATTGTGCCAAAGAAGGATGGGACTTAACAAATGTATCTAGATTATAGGGCATTGAACAAGATCACGCTAAAGAACCGGTGTCTCCTACCAAGGATAGTTGATCTACTGTATCAGTTACAACAAGAAAAATGATTCACCAAGTTGGACTTGCAGTTTACGGTCGAGTCAAAGAACAAGATACCTGGAAGACCGCCTTCAAAACCAGGCAAGGTCTGTATGAGTGGTTAGTCATGCCATTTGGCATATGCAATGCACCGAATACATTTATGAGAATAATGAATGATGTATTGCACCCTTTTATAGATT
This sequence comes from Pinus albicaulis, assembly GCA_034641835.2. NCBI lineage: Eukaryota > Viridiplantae > Streptophyta > Pinopsida > Pinales > Pinaceae > Pinus > Pinus albicaulis. The sequence goes on along the minus strand of CM076574.1, from coordinate 99,741,350 downwards.
CATTTGTTATTTTCTATTTGGATGATATATTGGTATACATTGCTACCCAAGAGGAGCACATCTCACATTTAACACATGGGTTGAAAACAATAAAGAAGCACCAACTGCTGGAAAATCTCAAGAAGTGTGAGTTTGCACAACAGTCTTTGGTGTATTTGGGGTATGTGGTGGGTGGAGGAGAGTTGAAGATAAATCTTGCTAATATGGAGGCCATCATGAAATGGTCAATGCCTATTAACGTTTCTTAGGTTGGAGTTTCATTGGGGCGACATAGTACTTGAGGAAATTCATAGCCTCATTTTTAGTGGTAGTAGCGCCACTCCATGCCATAATAGAAAATGGAAAGAGTTTCGAGTGGGGAAAGGGTTAGAAGAGGACCTTTTAGGACCTAAAGAAGAATATTAGCCAAGCACCAGTTCTAGCATTATAAAACTTGTAGCAACCCTTTGAAGTGGATACAAATGTGAGTGGTCTTGATGCAGGGAGGAAGGGCAGTATGCTACCATTTCATAGTATTTCATGGGGTAGTTCTTAACTACCATACCTATGACAAGGAGCTTTGTGCCTTGGTGCAAGTTGTGAAGAAGTGGAAGTACTATATAATGGGAAAGGAGACAATAATCCACATAGATCACCAGTCACTACAATACCTGTAGGCGTAGAGTAAGATACAATAGACCAGGAATTACAAGTGGATGGGGTTTCTACATCAATTTCATTTAGTGATTAAGTATAAGAAGGGAAACAAAAACAAGTTGGCCAATATGCTTTCAAGGCCACCCACATCAAAGAGCACAACTTTGGGCACTTTGATGCACATGGATCCATTCACCCATGAAGCATACAAAGAGGCATATTTAGAGGATGAGGACTTCAAGGAGGTTTTTCAACAGCTGCAGAGTTATAGTCATGCACGTGATGGCGATAACACTGTTGACTACCATCTCCGAGATGGGTTGCTCTATAGGATGAATAAGCTATGTTTTCCTAAAGGCGAGCAATTGTAGATGATTAGATAGGTTCACACCTCTATGGTTGCATGGCACTTTGGTGTAGGGAAGACAATGGCCAACTTGTAGAGGTATGTGTATTGACCCAGGATGCAAGAGCAGGTAGCTACGATCATAAGAGGATGCATGCTTTGTTGTACTAGCAAGCCTAGTAACATGAAACAAGGTCTATGTCATCCTTTACCTATACTCACTCATCCTTGGGAAATCATTTCCACAGACTTTGTGGGAGGTTTACCAACAACTAGAAAGGGACATGACTACCTATTTGTCGTAGTTGAAAAGTTCAACAAGATGTGCATTCTGATGCCCTGTAAAAATACCATAAGTGGGAAAGAAGCAACGAAATTTCTCTTGGGACAGGTCTAGGTGCACTTTGAGATACCTAGGAGCATCATTGCATACAGGGACACAAGATTTCTCAGTGCATTATGGACTATATTTGTGGGAGACGACACATACAAAGTTGAATAAGCCTACAACATTCCATCCACAAACAGATGGACAAACAACAATAGTCAATAGGACTTTGGTGTAACTACTGAGGGTATATAACTAGAAGCACCTGAAGACTTGGGATGAAAATCTAGTATATATACAACACTCTTAAAACAAAACTATCCACACTTCTACTGGTAAGTCCCCATTTGAAACTTGTTTTGGATATTTTTCGCCTTCACCTTTGGATACTGCATATGGGAAACAACGAGGAGTGAGGGAGAATCTTATAGGGGATGCCTTGAGGGCTGAAAAGTCTATAGAAAAGATCAAGAAGATCCATATACAGGCGTAAGAGACATTGCAAAAGTCATAGGAGAAATATAAGGTCGGGCATGATCAACACGTAACAGAGAAATTGTTCAAGGTGGGAGATATAGTATGGCTACAATTGAACAAGGAGAGGCAACAAGGTCCTAGTAAGAAAATCAAGGCTATGCGATATGGTCCCTTTGTGAAACTAAAAAAGGTGGGTCATAATGTCGATCGAATTAGTTTACCACCGCACATGTGAATTTATTCAGTTGTGAATGTAGAGGATCTACAACTTTATGAGGCTTCCATTCTGGATCAGAAAGAGGAACATGTTGTACCTTCAGTGGAAGATTTGGCATTAGATGCTCGCGCAGAGTTGATAAATGATATAATTTTGCAGAATAAGTCCAAAACTATGAGACAAGGGCAACATGTCTTTTGGCAGATTGGGTTAAAAGGACAACTTCTAGGCAAAGCTAAGTGGTACACCCTAGAGGAAGTGGAGGAAAAATTTCCACACCTTTTCAATAAAAGCTTTTGGGGACGAAAAGCCTCCCAAAATGGGGAGGTGCGATCTAGATTGTATGATTATATTGTTTTTCTTCCATCTTGATGCTTTCATAGTGGAAAAAGTGGAGGAATAAACTCTCAAGACCATTTTTATCGGTGGGACTCAATTTAGAAAATTGGGGTCTGAAACCTTCCAAGAACATTTTGAGGTAGAAAGAGATGTTTTTTGGGGCTTTGTTGCTTTAGTGTATCACCCTTTTTTTTCCTATTCTACACATAAAGGCTTTTCCAACAACACAAGAGTTGCATCAATCAGAGTTCGTATGCAAAAGTTATGCCACTCAAAAGTTGACCTTCCTGTTTTCACCACCATAATTTGAGAGGATGCCACATCAACCCCCATTATTCATGAAAAAGGGGCTAGCCACATGATTATGATGAAGAAGACTCTAGAATAGTTTATATTGTAACTCTGGTTAAGAGTTGAGGTAGTCAAACCTAACCACTAGTAGGCTATCAAGTTGTGTTATAACTAGGCCACTAGGAGGAAAACAAGTTTCATTCTTTCAAGTGCATTTGTTCCATAGATTAGCAAAAATAATAACAGAGAGGGATAAGAGATAGAGCATGCAAATAGGATTTGTGCACTGTAGTAGCC